>JAPYZE010001232.1:0-24722 GCA_030522805.1 Leptomastidea abnormis | reverse complement strand
CCCCACACTACCATGTCTCTGGTGTACGTAAACGTATTTTTTCCTCCCGCCACAAAACAAAAAAAAAAAAAAAAAAACTACTACTACTACTACTACTACGACAATATGACCGTATTTTCATTTAAGTGTCTAAAAGACTTTAAATGCTCTCTCAAGTACCTTTAAAAAAAAAAAAAGAAAATTTTTTTTTTACAAACTACCTTTCCGCAAGCAATGCAAGTAAGTCACCAGATTCACGACTCTCGTTAATTTCAATTATAACCGATGTGACAGGAAATCCGTTCGGTCTACCAAGCCCCCATAAATCATGAAAAATAAAAAAAATAAAAAAAAAGAATCGAAAAGCCTTATCGGCCCTTCGGTAAAGTTTTACCATGAAAAGGGCACTACCCATATCGAGTCGAACATACATACACATATACTATCCAATGCTTGTCTTGACTTTATAGAAGGTAAAGGGAGGTGCTAGAGAGAGAAAGAGAGAGAGAGAGATAGTAAGAGTCGCATTAATTCAGGGAGTCAACGCGCGTCGTATAGTCGTCGTTCGCGCTCGGCTCGCGGGACGTTACAGTTACCCTCCCATCGGGAGAGCCAAGCCTCCACAGGATCCCTTCCTGTCCCACAAGCTATATATAACGTATATACGAAGTTCACTCTCTCGCTCTATATATATGTATGTGCGGGAACGGCTCGTTAGGCGGCTAGTAGCACCCTACTCACTCTCTCTCACCCTCTCGCTTTCTCTCCCATACCGATTTCGTCCCGGCACATAATGGCCACACGCTATCGGGGCTGCTACCCTCACCCCCCCCCCCCATGTGCCTCGAACTTTTGACTAATGTCCAAGGCTATACCTTCTCCTCCTCCTCCCTTGCACTTATGTAGCTATACTATATGTATATGTATATACCTATGTATGTTGCTATAGTCGCAAGTCACCGTACACACTCAAGCACTCTCTGGACGGACGGCGAGCTTGCGGCTACAGCCAACCACGGCGCTTCTTGTGCTTCGAGCTTCTGTACACTCTCTCTCTCTCTCTCTCCCTCTCTTCTCTAACACCCCTTACCTATACTCACTTCAACCTACTGTTCTCTCTATCTCTCTCACTCACTCTCTCGAGTGTTCTCTAATGGATTCGTCGGGTCTCTCTCTCTCATTGTTTAACAGTTTTCCAGCTATAGCACAAGCTATACCTATACATATACATCTCCCTCTTCCTCCTCTTCTCACTGATTGAATTAGCTGCGCGCAACTACAACTACTCCACCTCCACCTCCACTTTCTTCTTCTTCTTCTTCTTCTTCTTCATCTACTTTATACCTTTTACCTGTGTAAGTACATATATATTAAATGCGCGCATACACACAAACACAAAACCACGAGGTATTACGCAAAAGCGTGCCCCCTGACTCTTGTGTTCTCGCGGGCGTTTTACATTCCACCAACGATGACAAAGAAACGTTTTAGCTGCTTTCATGTACCTATATAGTATACGCGTTTTGTGTGAGAGAGAGAGAGAGAGAGAGAAAGGGAGAAAAGCGCTTCATAAATTTGCCCACAGCAAGAGGAGGTCACACAGGAGGAAAGAGAGAGAGAGAGAAAGAGAGAGCCAGTACTTTTTCCAGGTGTACAATTTATCCCGTCGCTTTTATGCTCCTGGATAAATGGCAGAAAAAAAAGTGAGCAGCAGCAGTAACTAAAAAAAAATAAATAAAAAAAAAAATAAAATAAAGAAGAACAAAAAAAAAAAGAATTTACGGGCGTTACGCGCGTGGGCGCTTAAATTTTTAAAATAATAAATGGCACTAAATTTTCGACCTTCCGCAAAATTGGCCTATTCCCTCATCCCCCCTTCTTTCATCTCTCTTTTTTCATCTCTCTAACTCTCACCAAAAAATTTCAGAACACACACAGCCGTCAGCTGGTTGAGAAAAAACTACAAAACAAAACGCACCCACACACACACACACACACACACACACACACTCTCGCAGGTACTACCCCTTCAACTAAATTCAGAAAAATCGCCATCCCGCAGTGACGTGGATATTCTCTCTCTCTCTCTCTCTCTCTTCTCTTGCTGCCTACTCTCTAGATCTCGCAAAAAGATATATATTGTCGCGCACTCGATGGAAATACATTCTTTCGAGAGGCAGTAGAGTCACGATAAATCTTTCGACGCATCCTGCACTGGTGCACACACACCTCACTCTCTTTCTCTCATACCCCCTTTTTTTCTAACTCCACCCACCAGTAGCAGTAGCAGTAGCAGCAGCAGCAGCAGCTATATTCACTGCCAGGCTCAAGCTCGTAAGAAAGAGTGCAACAATTTTCTATGAGACCAGGGAGTGAGCGCCAGGAGGGATATATCGGAGAGAAGGAGGAGGAGGAGGTGGTGGTTGCTTGGGGTTGGGGAGAAAGAGGTGAGCTTTCGGCCGGGTGCCATGTAAACGTCACAAGCCACTTGATATACGGGGCATGTGCAGGGCGTGAGCTCTCTTTCTCTCTCTTTCTCTTTTCTACGAACGAACGCGGCTCGAATGACTTTTCGTATCGCTCTTCTCTTCTCGCGAGAGTACAATATTCATATAGATGCGCTCTCTCTGCTGCTGCTGCTACTACGTGCGGGATATTCTATTAGCTTTATTGTGTGTCGGGGCTGCTGCAAGCTCTACTAGCTATATCCTTCTCTTTCTATTTTATTCCTGTGTGTATAGGTGTATACCTATCTCTCCTTGTCGATGTTCATCTCTACAACGAGATATGTATTATATAAAAGCCACCGAAAATTTAATGGAAAATAAAGTCTCGTTGGTTAGTTGGTATATAGCTTATTGCCCTCGGGGTATAATCACTTTTTACTTAATTTTCGATGGGTGCAAGCTTTAACGTAGCTGCACTAGCAGCAGCAGAGCGAAAAGTAATTCACGTGAGTGACGTACGTGTATATATTGATGGCATATATGAGGTAAAGGGGGGATAGTGTGCAGTGTGTGAAACGATGAGTTGGTTGGTGTGCACTATGACGTAACTTTCAATTAGCCACATCGGCCTGCTGATTAATTCAGCACTCGCTGCAACACATATAGTACATATATATGTATACATAGGAACCACTGCGGGATGTGCGTATATGTATGTATATATATGTTGTAAATTATTAAACGAATAAATTGAATGACCTAACCTATACCTACATATACCTACCTGCCTGCTCTGCTGCGAGAGCCTAAACATTTTAACAATGATGCATTGATCAAGTTAATTTAATAGATTAGATATTTGCTTGATAATAGAGTGAGAGTGAACAAAACGTTATACGCTCTACTGCACTAATGAACAATTTATAATGATGATATCGCGGAAATTATATATAATAATTTAGCTTTTACATTCATGTGAGAGAGATGAAGAGAGAGAGAGAGAGAGAGAGAGAGAGAGAGAGAGAGAGAGAGAGAGAGAGAGTATTTCCAAAATTAATTTTTTATCATAAATTTCCAGTGCATTTACAACAATTAATTTCATTAAATGACCCTCGCTTTAAATTATATTACGATTATTATGAACCCATTCTCTCTCCTAAATCCTGTGAAATTAAGAAAAAACGCACACAGGATATAATAATATCCTCCCTCTCTTAAGCGCACTTAAGCAAATGGAGCAATGTACGTCGAATTGAGTGAGCTTGCGAGATAGGTTTATATGAGTAAAGAGAAGAACAAAGAGAGAGCGGACACAAACTCTCGGAAGCTATATATATATACCTACCCCTCATACACCAAGTCCCTTTCATTCATAATGCAAATGTGACCACTAATACCAAAGAGACCTTTACCCCCTTCCATCCCCATCCCCATTCCTATTTCTACCTCCATAAGTCTAAATAATCGTCGTCTTCCGCCGTCTCGTCACATTGTCCGGGTAGATTAGCGAGTGCGGCAGCAGCAGCCAGGATTTCGGAGAAACGATTCCCGGGAAGCGAGAGAGAGTGGTTCGATCGCCGCAAAGCGAATGCCACTCAGTGCCACTATACTCGAATCGTTATATGGTATATATACATCATTGCTGTGCTTTCACACATACATACATACACACACACACATACATACCGATATCAATCAATGACTATGACCACCCCGCAGTCGTGAGTGGCGCACCTGCAAAAGCCCTTCCACCGATAAATCATCTTCTCCTTTCCTATACGTATATCCAACCTCTTCCTTCTCTTCTATCATCCAACCGGCTAATTAATCAAGCACCAAGTCACACTGTGATTTTTTTTTTGCTATGCTGTAGACTGTTACCGATTCATCATAAGCGACCGGATTTTTCAACGTCGTTATATATATATCTATCTATCCGAGATCAATTAGTCTGAAGCACCGATTGCATCCACTCTACCTATATAGTATAGAAGCTTTCGATATCTATAATATATAGTCCATCCCGTCATAACGAAAAGTTATATAGGACAGAGAATAGGTAGGTAACTATATAGTATATAGGGGGGGAGACAGGTATTTCTGGAATACTTGAATTTCGATTTGCCGATCGCGAAATACCAAAGCTGGTCTTATATTCCAGAAACGTCCTTATAACTCTCTTAGTCTTCTCCTTCTCTTATCGAAACTGCATTCGGTCGAATATGAAAGGAGTAGTTCAGGATCTTAAGAGAGACCTTCTCCTTCTCCCCCTCTATATACATACCAGCAAAGACAGAGAGAGCTTACAATACACCACGAATACCTAGTCCTCTGCATTTCTCTCTTTCTCTTTCTCATTCTCTCTCTCTCTCTCTCTTACTCGACACGTCATTCCAAAGTACAACTTTCAGCAAGCTCCAACGACGAGAACTTTACGTACCGCCTACACCACTCCCTTACCTCCTTCCCCCCTCCCCTTCTCTTACACACATTTCCCCAGTAGTAAGAGTACGCGAGAGCTTTCGCGAGAGCTTGCGCGTCATGCAAACTAATCGCGATATCTCTTCTGCAAGTATAGTGCCGAAAATATCAGCATGTCTCCTCTTTACCCCCCTACCCCCTTCTCTTCCCCCTTTACCTCTAAAACTCTACTACTCCTACAACACACCAACTATCTCTTACTTTAAGCTTTCTCTCTGCTCGTTCTCACGTAGATTTCTCTCTCTCTCTCTTACTCTCTTACTCTCTTCAGTACAGTTCTCTCTTAAATATATACGTACACGTCCGTGGCTACTCGTTGCTTCTACTGCTGCTACTGCATAGGTGATATTGTAATTTGCACGCTCGGCCGGGCGTCCCCGAGATAGCTTTGAGAGAAAGAGAAAGAGAAGTTGTACTAGAAAGCAAGCAAAAGCCTCTAATTCTCTCTCTCTCTCTCTCTCACTCTCTCTTTCTCTATATGTATATACTTGTAGTTGTAATTGCGCTGAAGTTTATACTCGCCACCATTGCCACGAGATTAGAGCTGGAAGAGAGAGAGAGAGAGAGAGAGAGAGAGAGAGAATGTGTATACTACTGTCTGTACCGAACTTACATTTCTATGTATAATATATACATAAATACATTTATGTTAGTACATAACATACATAAAGTGCCGGAAATTTTCGGACTTGAAAGCATACGTGAAAGGAAGATAGATATAGATATATAGACAGAGAAAGAGAGTATTATTTTTTAATTGGCTACTGGTCGTTTTAACTCTATATCTCTTTTCTCTACACTCTACAATCTACTATACGTCAAAGAGTCTCGTCGAAATTGCGAAATCGTAGCGGCTAGTTTGTTAACTGCATTTTCCAACTTGTAATGGCATTCCGAATCCATTTTCAAACTCGACTCTAGCTTCATCTCTCCCTTCACTCATTTCTCTCTTTCTCTATATCTCTATCTCTTTTCCTCTTGGTTTGAAATTTTGATCACTCTCTCTCCCTCTCTCTTTCTCTGTTAGAATGGAAAAGAGAGATAGAGAGAGAGAGAGAGAAAGATAGTTTCAGTGAATCCGGAATACGCGATTACAATGATTTTGGGGTAGAGAATGTGCGAGCACAGAGACTCTCTCTCTCTCTGTATGTTTGACCAAACTTAGCTTCTCTTTGTCATCCGCGAGTAATAGAGCGGGCGAGATTAATTTTCTCTATGTAAACTACCTACTATCTACAACTGCTACCATTACTACTACTATATAAATACTTTAGATAATTGTTTTTTATCAAAGCGTCCCTTTATCTATCCAAAAATCGAATATTAAATATTCATAAAATATTCAGCAAACATATAAGCGAATTTAAAGTCATGTGTGCGCTAGAGTGTAAATTCCCTCCTGACCCCTCTCTCTCTCTCTCTCTTCTCTCTTGCTAATGTTAACTTTTCATGAATACCTTACATCCATGCACACATACATATATCGTACTCTCTTTTGCAGTGACGCGGAAGTTAGATTATACTGGCTGAACTTAGATTCCGGACATAAGGAAAATTCACGATTCGAAAATCCCAGCCAAGTCCCTCCCTTCCTTCATCCCTCCCTCCCTTACTCTCCACCTACTACTAGTACTAGTACTTCTTCTTCTTCTCCTCCTACTCTTTCACGTATATAACTAAAATTACACGCTCTCCTTAATTGCGCCCCTCGGCTTTATTCAGCTCGCGTATACGTAATAACACCAAGAGAGGAGGAGGACTCTTTTCCCTATCCATTATATTTCCCCTTCCTCTACACACACGTACATTCTCAAAAGCACAAAAGCTCTCGTAAGCACTCACCAGTTGTATACAGACATATATATGTATGTATGCAAAAGCTACTAGCAGAGTATTGTGTCTCTCGTTCTCTCGGCGATTTCACGCTCTTTTTTTTCTTTCTTTTTCCCTTTTTTTTCCATTCTTTCTTTCTTTTCGTCGCACCAAACGACGATCGTTGCCAAACACAATACACGCTATACATAACAGAACACCGATACATCGGTATATTGTACATGTAGGCTCATACAACAACGTTGATTGTTGTTGAATAAACGAGCTCAAGCCACACGCGGGTATGTATGTAGGTAGAGGTAGCTGTTGTTGTTTGTTGCTGTTCTTGCTGCAAGCTCTCTATATTGGGAGCTTTTGAGCTTTGTATATGCTAGTGGTGCTATTCTTCGAGCTTGGATTGTGCAGACTGTTTTTAGAATTTCCATATACACAGGAGAAGGTTAACTATGTAAGGTATAAGGTGTATTCATATACAGCTTTCCCTTTTTACCCTCAGGACTGTTTTTCAATCGTATACCTACTAGCAAGTGTGAATGTCGAGTCTGCACTGAATTACTATTTAATTGGCTGGAGAGCTTGCAGTAAGAGAGAAAAGGGAAAGAGAGAGAGAGAGAGAGAGAGTTAAAGTGAGAGAATCGGAAGTTCCGTCCGGAACTAACGTCTTGTGCTCAGTTACGGAAATGGATTATTCAGACTTGGAAAAGGGGAGGAGAGGAAGGGTTAAGGGTTGAACGCCGAAGTGTCGCCGATAATTATGCTTGTGGAAATAGAGCTAGAAATCCCCTTTTCCCCATACGCTATATATCCCCATCTTCTCAACCCCTTCCTATATACCAAAAGCTTTTGCCTTCAATTTACGGGAATTGAAAACTTTCTCTCAACTCCGCTAAGTCGTAATTTAAATATTTGACCTGCAAAATTTTATGTCAATGACTTTAACGTGAATATAATTTCATCTCTCTCTTATCCCTAGTGTGTATTTATCTTGAAAATTATATGCGGGTTTTAACGAGGTAAATGTCCTTCTCTATCTTATCTCGTTTCAACATTTTATTCTTATTTTATTTTATCTTTTTTTTAATTTCAGCTAGATGTAAAATAAATATTTAGAAAAAATATGGTGGTAAAAAATAGCACGGTAGCAAGTGTCTATTAATAACCCATGTAAAAAGCTTCGAATATTACGAGTACTTGAGCTTTTGTAAAACAGGTTTTGTATATATAGTGAATGCGAGAAGTGGATGTATACATATATTGTATGTATAGCGTGAATACCCGACCTTTTCAAAATCGAATAAAAGAGGGACTTTTCTCTCTTTCTCCCATTCTCTTATGAAAGATAAAAGAGAGAAAGAGAGAGAGAGGATCATTTAACGCCACAAAATTCACGAAGCCGAATTTTCACCCTCGACAATTTTAATGCCCGACATTCATGAGATTCGAGAAAATTATTCAACGACGTGGCTCGTGGCATTTTTCCCTTTCTTTCTCTCACTCTTTCCCCTATATATACCCTTACTCTCTATACCACTACGCAAAAATGAGCAAAATAAAGGTCGCACAAAATTTTGTCTGATAAATATAACATTTCAATGGATGGCGTATCCGGGGTGGTAAAACAAACCAGGCGTCGCGTAATAATTTTCCACGATACGCAGATACGCAGATAGGTAGGTAGGAATATCTATGTTCATATACTATATAAAGCCTCCAATTTTGTATACATACACCCTACCAGCCAACCAACCAGTAAAGCTTTACTCTCCACCCTCACCATCGTCGCTCATCGAACGAATAAATCATTCCAATCTAGCAGTACCTATATACAGGGTATACCTCGCGACGCAATCGACAGGGGAGATGAAAAGCAAAGTTGAAAAAAAAATCAGAAAAAAATCACTTTACGAGAGAGAGAGAGAGAGAGAGAGAGAGAGAGAGAGAGAGAGAGAAACAGAGATAGAGAGAGAGGCATAGCTTTTCCGAAGCCTGATGCTTGTGCAAACAAAATTTGCAATCGCTCATTAAGCTTTCAAATTGCATGCCGCGGCAGTTATGCAGAAGACAAGCTGCGGTATGCTCTGCACCACCATCATCATCAACACAGCAATAGCGGGGGAGATTATTCAAATGCTATGCACGAAGAAGACTCTCTCTCTCTCTCTCTCTCTTTCTCTCACTTCTCTTCTCTTGGTTCTCCTCTATATATACGTATGCATAAGCCAAGAAAATGACGATAAGGCTGAAAACTGAATAAGTACTCTCGCGCGCGTTCGCGTAAAAATACATTAACGCCGCAAGTCGTGCAAGTTGAAGAGGACGATAGTAGTACATACATACACACCCACATCCACATACATATATAAAGATGGGAGTATAAGTATGACTGTACATATATAGTGGATACTCAAGTATAGTAGCAGTAGCAGCAGCAGCAGCTTCTTCTTCGGCCTACTTTACTTCCATTTTCCATGTTCACCTTAATAGCAAGAAGAGCCGCTGCTGCTGCTGCTACTGTACTTTCCGCGTATAAGGTGTGTAACGTTGAGAGAGAGAAAATTTATAGACGGACTTCTCGCGTATACGGAGCGGTTCTCTCTCTCTCGCTCTCTCTCTCTCTCTCATTCTCTCTGTATACCCGTTGGGAAATCATCACGGCTGTGCTTTCAGCAAGAGCTTATATATATACGTACATACATTGCTGCTTGCTGCCTGTTTATACCGATACGAACTCTCTCTCTTTTTCTCTCAACTTCGCGCTACTTTTCCACCAACATATATTGCTTAAGGCATCGAGTAGTACCATGCACACGATAACCGGTCTTTTTCATGCAAACTCCACGTATATTTCTCTACGCTCTACTTCCATAAATACAACGTATATTAACCCCCCTGAGTTGTACCTATAATAGGCATGCGTTTACCTATACCTATATGTTTCTGACGCAGAATTTCAATGTTTCCAAGCCACACACACATACTACATCGTAACCCTACCCCCTCAAAATTTACTATATAAATATGCGCGTATATACGTTTTCTCATCTCCCTCTTCCTTTCTATTACCGATATTAAAAACGAGCTTGCGCATTAGTGCAGGTTGGAAAGACTGAGAGAAAGAGAGAGTAAGAGGACGCGCTTAATTGGCTACAGCTGGCGAGGGTAACGTCGTAGCAGCTACGGTTGTCGCTTTGCGTGGCTAATAACAGAAATGAGAAAGAGAGAGAGAGAGAGAAGAGGGGTAGGAGAAGGGGGGATTGCAACCAGGTTGTTGAATCGCATGGCGCAGCCGTCGCCCGCGCGCGCGACTCGGATGCGGAATGTGCAAAAGGGGGATGAAGAGGGATAAAGAGGAGGTTGCAGTATAGAGCAGATGGTGTCCCGTTGATCTGCCGCATTGCGCTTGCCGCTTTCCTACCTCCCCTCCTCCTCCTTCTTGGTGAGAGCGCGAAATAACGCGCCTCTCCCCCCCTCTCTCTCTCTCTCTTGCAAACCCAGTAATTGCACGCTTATTTATGACTCTTTTATCTTGGTAGTGCAGGAAGAGTAAAGCTCTCGCTTTCTCTCTTTCTCCCAGGATTCGGTGTCTATATACCAACCTGGAGCAATAGCTCTTCTCTCGTTTCCCTGCGACCCTTTGATCTACGCTTCAACGAGGAGTATGAGATGAAGCACAAACCCTCTCTCGGACGACGATGTCGATGATGAAGCGCGGTCGAGTGCTGTGTGTATTCTCTCTCTCTCTCTCTCTCTCTCTCTCTCTTCCTCTCTCTTCCTCTCTCTCGTGTCGTGCTGACATAGGCAATTCTTAATTTGAATCTTGAACTGTTTGCAGGCATGCCAGCCCCTCTTGTGGTAGTATATGTATATCGATCGATATGTATGTAGCTGCTAGTTTGTAAACTTTTTCATTTTTATTTTTATACTCGATAATATTGGAAATGTGATGATTGTTGTAAATGAAAATTTATTAGTTGATATTGAAATTATTGGAAAATAATTTGTATATTGAAATACTAAATTAATTATTAATTTAATTTATTAGTCTAAATAAGGTTTTAGTGACGTTGTATAATATATATAATTTAAACTATTATGAGTTTATGTATATATAGGGTATATTTCAGGTATCAGTAGTAATAAACGATTTATGTCAGACCATCCATAATTTAGTTAAACCGATTAAAAATTACCCGACTGCTTTGAAATAGGATATATTTATTATTTAAAATTGCTGATCTGCTTAAACAAAATACAAATAATTAATTATTATATTATTTATCAATATGAAAGCACTAAACAAAGCTTTCAAAAATAAATAATTAAATATGCTTTTATATAACAGATTGATAAAACATTGTTTTAACTTATATCGTGAGAAAAATAAATAAATAAAAAAACAATTAAAATTCTACTCTAAAAATGTCAAACTACTCTTTAAAAAAAAGAGAGCACTCGATCAAACACACAAACACAGATATAACATCAAAAAAAAAAGTAAAGCCAAACATTTTCAACGTTTTTCTGTTGCAGTGCGGTTCCGGTGACATGGCAGATCGCGTGGCAGCAGCCCTCGTCCACACAAGCAGCAGCTCATCGACACAGGACGACTGCTAGTGCCGGACTGTATATATAGTATAGTAGTACGTGTGTGTGTGTGCTCTGCTCTCGGGAATCGATCGTCAAGCGCCACATATACATCACACACATGCGAAGAAGGAGAAGGTGATGGTGATGGTAGTAGTAGTGTGTACCGAGAAAGCTCGGCCGACGAGATGATCACGTCGCAAAGGGGTCAAAAGTCCGCCGCAACTTCTTGGCCATACCCTTTCTCCTCCTCCATCAACCTTCTCTACTTCGGCTCATCTTTTCGAGTTCTTCTTCTCTTGAAAGAAATTCCGCAACGGACAGATATATACACTCGCTCGCTAGCGCCCAAGCGTATACATACCTATATATTTACTCCGCCGAACGCGGCTAATATTGAATTAGCCGAACTTTTTTTGATTTCATCTCATCCCCCCTCTCTTACTTCATACGTGAAACTTTTGCTACTACACTCTATTCTGGTGAATCTTTTTTACCTCTGGCATCTTTCTTCGACTTGAGAATTTTTTTTATTTTTTACCTTTTTTTTTTTTTACTTCATCCAACGTCGATTTGATGTGCGAGAAATGTCGTCGGCTTGTTGTACTGAATTTTATATATTGTTAGCGAGAAAAGTAAAGTATGACTGCGTCGAATTTATGTATGTGTGTGTGAGAAATGCTGATCTATGTGTAATGCACAAAGTTACATTTTCAATTTATAACGCGTTATTATATAAATATATAAATATAAATAGCTATGACGAGCTATGTGTGTGCGAGAAATATAAAAAAAAAGAAAGAGAGTGTAAAATGTAAAAAATTGAGAAGCTTTAGTTGTTTATTATGCACCTTGAGTTTTTATGATTATACAAAGCGAGGTGCAAAAAATAAAAGGAGAGAACAAAAAATAAAAGAAAGAATGAGAAAAAAAAAAGAAAAATAATGACGGGGTGAAATAAGCTTTGAGATTATCCAAGAGAAAAGTCTTGAGTTTGTATACGCTCTTGTGCGAGCTATATGCTAAAAGCCGGGGGAGAGGATAGAAACGCATAAAAAGGAATTAAGTAGAGGAAATATATATAAAAAAAAGCAGAGTATACGGTAAACAAGATCGTGGCAAATTTCTCACTGCGTGAGAGATTAAAACATTTTCGAAATTAGCTAATTATGACAAAAAAAGAAAAAAAGAGAGAGAAAGAGAGAAAAACTTTTTTAGTAACGTCCAAAATGTATATCAAAAAGTTTCTTCGCGTAAAACAACAAAATGCATACATAAAATTTATATTTAAATATATACAATATCGAACACAGTACACACACACGTAAAAGGGTGAATTGATGCCGTCTCGGACTCTCGTGTTTAACTCACAGTAATAAAAGACTACTCGCGTAATACATGTACAGAGAGTGAGTGAGTGAGTGAGTATTTCTCTGGTCGTCGTCGTCGTCATATAAAGCTCTTTCTCTCTCTTCTCGTTGCAAATATAACCCAATGAACGAGAGAGAGAGAGAGAGAGAGAGAGAGAGAGAAAGCGCGGGTTTCGCGTAGTATACAATTTCGCAAATGGCAGTGCTCGCATTAGAGAAGAGAGAGAGAGAGAGAAAGAGAGAGAAAGCGCGCAAGCACAGGCAACTGAAAGCGGGACATTGCAAATTCGCGCCCGTGCGCGCGCGCGTGTTTCCTCTTTCACTCTCTTATGCAACTCTCTCTCTCTAGGACAGGTTATACGAGAGTGGCTCTGTCTCGTCGAGATTTTATAATCCGATGTCGCGGCTCCTTTATTACCCCACAGCCGCAACTATACTTGTTCCAAAGTGCGAGGCGATATTTACATGGAAATTTCATTCAGTAAAATAAAAAGAGAGAAGGGGTGAGTATAGATGTAATAATTTCTGTCCGAGATGGCATATTTCCGCGAATATAATGCGTTCGATCTTCTTTTTTTTTTATTCACGATACCAAAAGGTGTATTTATATAAATATACATACAATGATATATAAATATCTATAGATATTATATTGTAAAAGAAAAGAGTCGCTCGAATGTCTCGGTGTTGAATTGACAAGTGTGGTAGTTGTGCTTGTGAAAGAGAGAAAAAAGAGAGAGCCGATATATTACATAAAAAATAAAATAGAAGAGACACAAAACTACTACATGTCGTCTATACACTGCTGCTATATACTCATCCTATATCTCTGGAATTTAATCGGTGAGAAAGAGATCGCGTGTTTTATTAAATTCCAAGTTCGGATAGCGAGGTCGATGAACAGCAGTAGCACATACCGAGGTTTGATCAGCTCTTTTCTTCTTCGCCGATTTATCCGAAAGCGAAAAAAAAAAATAATAAAAGCAAAAGAGCTATATAGAGGTAACAGTAAAGGTAAACGAAAAGTCCATTGTATATAAAGATCGTATAATGGCTATAAATGTACGGTGGGGGGGAGATGTACGTGCTAATGGCAAGTTTGTAAAGAGAAGAACATACATATACATATACACACAACCCTCCTTTTTCCTCTTCCCAAGAGGGATTTAATGTACGACATTCGCTATACGATAGCAATTTTTTTTTCTTTCTTTTTTTTTTATTATTCTGAAAAAAAAAATATAACGTGCGGCCTACATGACACAGCATATAGACACACGTTCGTGATACGATGGCTTATCGGTACATATCGCATTGAAAAAAAAAATATAAAAAAAAATAAAGGAAAAACGGGAGAGAAAGAGAGAGAGAGAGAGAGAGAGAGAGAGAAAAGAGTGGAATAAAATAGACAGGCAAATAAAGGGCGTGATGACGTCCGATACGCACGCGAACTGAGTAAGTGTAGTGTACGATTTCGTCGACGCTTGCTCTCTCTCTCTCTCTCTCTCTCTCTTGACTCCAACTTCGTATGTACACAAATTTCAACTGCACAGCCGAGCTATTTTCTCGCGATTATTATTATTATTATTACGATTATTATATTGTCTCGTGTACAGAGAAAAAGTCTGCGATTATATATATATGGTAAGGCTATTAAATGATAAAAAAAAAAGAACAGAAGAAGAAATAATAAATAAAAGAAGAAGATAAAAAAAAGCTATACGTGAACGTGTAGACGTGCGCACTTACAACGAATGTAATAAAGAATGGTCTTTCTTTTTTTAACCCCCATGCATTTCACATTTATTTCGACCTCTATATTTGTCCGTTATTTCACTATATTTTTTTTTTGTCTTTTCCTCTTTGTTTTTCTTTTTCATTTGTAGTGAATGAAGGTATGTGTATACCTATGTATATGTGTGCTATATGGTTTGCATACGTAATCCCTGAAATTAAGAGGTAAATAAGAGGAATTTTTGTTATTTCGTTATATAAAAATATATACATAAAAAAAATTTATTAAAATATTTTTTTTTTATTATTTTCATTTTAAACTTTATACGTTATTCACGTTTCATTCGCTATGTAATGACATTTTCTCATGTATCCACACAGCTGCAAAATTGATGAATAATTTTATTAAAAATGCATATTTAATTTTTTTTCTTGTTGGTATTACAGAATTAATTTTTTTAATCAAATTCTCTGAGAGTTTTTTTTTTATATATTTTACAGAGCAAACGCGCGAATACCTTTGGTACATTTTAATATTCATGGCAGACGAATAAATTAAACTAAAGTTCAGCTATACTCAACGAACGATCTTCGTTCCGCTTCTCATTTTTAATATAATTCAAATATTTTTCAAGAACCCGTATTAAAACCAGTATGATAAATTTTATTTTTATAAAAAAAAAAAAATCTCATTTCAAAATTTACCTGGTATCCAAAAATAAAAAAATATGAAAAAAATGATGACGTCGTAAAAAGATTGTACAAAAAAAAGGAAAAAAAGAGCTAACTCTCGAGTATGAAGCAAGTAAGTAAGTAAGTAAAGTAAGTAAGTAAGAGAGCAATGCTAATTCACTCGATCCATCAAAAGTTGTATCCCGAAAAAGTTGTAATCGTTGCCAGCAAAGTGGGCTTCCTGACAAATATCACAAATTTATCTCATAAGTGACTTTCATTCTTGGCCCGAGGCCGGCACCACCACCAACCACCAACCACTATTACATATAAGACAGAGCAAAAAGAAGAAAGAAAAAAAAAAGAGTTTTAGTATATCTATATACTCATGAGTGTGTGTGTTCTGGATGCACACAAAAATCCATCAAGCATGACTGCGATAAAGGAAAAGAAGCTTTACGCGGTAGCGAAAGGGGAATCCCCCCTTTCCCCTTCTTCCTCTTAGCAGTCAGAGGAAGGTGAAGAGTCAAGCTCTCAGCAGCCACCACCGTCCTCTCGGTTTCTCAAGTGGAATAGAATGTAGTTGACGCGAGGAATGAGCCTGACTGGTGGGACACCACCCTTTTCTCTTTCTTATAATACCCTTCCTTCTTAACGTGCGAAAAAGTCGATAGGGAAAAATCGCGGGAGCTTAAAGGCTTAAAGAGGTCGCGCGTTCTGGTGTGTAGAAGGAAAGAGAAAAAGAAAGAGAGAAAGAAAAAGGAGCGAAAAGGAAGTGGCGTGAGTATATAGTGAGAGACGGGGCTAAGGGTTGGATGGGTGTGGGTTGGGTGTTGGGTCTTGGAGCTCTTTATCTATCCATCCAAGCTATTTCCGCCTCGGCCTACTACACATACACATACTCTCTCACACTGAGAAAACTACTATACGCTGAGGCCACTTTAGGTGTCGGCGGCGTGCCGGCAAAGTTTTTCGCCTTCGGAAGCTATTTTTACGTCCGGTCGGCCGAGTTCTTTTTCTCTCGTTCCCGTGCGAGCTAGCGTACACGGAGGTGACGGTGGCAGCGCAGTAGAAGCAGCAGCAGCAGCGGAACGAGAAATGGAAAAAAAGAAAAATGGCTGGGTGTAGAGAGAGAGAGAGGAGAGACGAGTTTATGCTATATACGGAAAACTGTACGGAGAAGGAGTTAAAGAAAAGGTAGAGATGGGTGAAAAAGAGGAGGAGGGGGTGGGGGAAGGAGGGAGGAGGAGTGCAAGGCGAGAAAAGATAAAAAGACAAGGAAGAGTTGGGGGGAGGCTGCGGGGAAGAGGAGATAGAGAGTGAGTAGGAGAGAAGCGGGCTGAGAATGAGGGATGGCCGTGCGCGCACAAGGATCCGTCGGATGTTCTCGTTCTATATTTTCTTTCTCTACTCTTTTGCTCACTCCACCCTTCTCAAGTCCTTGGAAATAATTAATTTCCAAATGGAAGAGGATGTAAAACGAAATCCACCATTCTTCTCCTCCTTCTTCTATACTCTCTTCTACTTCACAGTCCGACTCCTGCTATTCTTGGCTCGGTTGGCCCGCTGAAATGTCCTCGTACCTCTTATTCCTTTTCCTTATACCCAAGCCTTTTCCGCACCTCCTCCTCCTCCTCTTTCTCCTCGACTCTATTTTATATATCTCGCTTTAGCTCCCGCGGCTTCTTGTGCCTGTCTCTCTCTCTCTCCCTTGGTATACCTTACTACTCCAACCAGCAGCTCCTTCAGCTCGTTCTTTTCGCAGGCTGCCACTGCTGTTGCCGCTATAATGCTGCAACAACTGCTACCACCGGTGTGTCTTTTTGTCTTCCACTTCTCTGCTCCCTCTCTTTCTCTTTCTATCTTTCTTCTCTATCTCTTTTTTATCTCTTTTTTGTGATTTTTTTTTTATATCCTTGCTTTTTTTACGAGTCTCGTGTGCACTAGCAAGCAAGCAGGCAGCATACAGCAGTAGGCAAGAAGAGCACGCGACTGCCAGCTTGGATATGCGCGCGGATGCGCGTTATGAATGCGGAGCCAAGCATTTTCCTCTTTTTCTTCTTTCTCTTCCTCTATCTCCACCATATACATACATATATACATACATACCCTTTTCTGCATGCTCGTGGTGGCATGCCACGCGTCGCTGCAGCACTGGCTTTTATTTTATCGGGCTTACGAGGCTGGATGCATCCCACCCCCATCCCCCTCTCTCCTTTACCAAGCTCGCGCGCTTAAGATTAGTGTCGCAGTAGGATTTTGCCAGACGTCTTCTTTTCTTTTCGGTATTATGCACCTACATCCGTGCTTACTCACTTTCTTTCACTGAGCGCATTATTTAATTTCATTGTCGGCATGTTATTTCTATCTTTCATCCCCCCTTCTTTTTTTTTGCCCTTTTTATTTTTTTTCAAGTTTTACTACTTTCTTTTTTCTTTTTTCGTTTCCACACACTTTTTCTTCTCTTTCACTCTCGACCTTTTTTCCAAGGAGTCATGGAAGTCTTTTATAACGAGCAAGTTTTGCAGTCTTTTCACCTCGACAAGTTTAAACAAGAAAAGAAAAAAAAGGGTGTACCCTACCAAGAACGCCAATTGCCACGATAATTTTTTTTTTCTCCTTACATCCTCTAATTGCGCAAACTTGCACACAATTTCAAGAATGAGGAAACGAAAAAAAAAGGAAATCGATAGATGGGTTTTTTGTTATCGATTGAGGACTCTTAGCTTTCTACAAAATTACTGCAATAATCTTCGTCAGAGTGTAACGAGTTATGGCAGTTTACGTAAAAGACGTTGCAGAATAATAGTTTTCGTGAAAAATTTCATCGTATTTTAATTCAATTATAATATCGTCATTTTAGCTTTTAAACGTAACCTAGAAAATAAATAAATTTTAAACCTTCATATAATTTTTTTCAAAACTTTGTAAAATAATTGTTGTAAACGTTTTCTTTTAACAAATTTAAAATACCATGGTTTTATCTATTTTTTTATAAATAAAACATATTTTTTTACAGCATCGATATTTTTGTAAAAATTATTTTTTAATTGTAGGTGGCTTATTCTTCAGAGTTCACTTTTTTCATTAATATTAATGGCTCTGTTGCTCTTTGTAGTTCAAACGTTATCTGAATTCTTATTAAAATCTGGCATCGTGATTTTTCGTTCTATTCGTAAAGTGATTAATAAGATAACCTGCATAGACATAGTATATAACAGAGCGCTCGAAGCGTGCCAATAAATGTCTAGTATTTTAAATTTTTACATCATATAACTTTTTTTACATCAAATAATTTTAGCAGTACTTATAAAATTTTTTTCTAATTTATATAAAATACTATGTCTTTTAATTAAAGCTGTACCTATATACTTACTATAAGGCAGTGGGTTTTACTTACTGATGACATTTGTTTTGAGTAAAACAAAGTGAATCGATTTAAAAAAAGTTAAAATTATTTTAAAATTGTATTGAAGAACTTTATATAAATATATCATTTTTGCAAAGATTTATTATTTAAAGATACAGAGTAATTATACAAAGATAATTTTAAACAAGTTTATTAAAATTTTTTATCAAAATATTTTTTTATTGTTTAAAGAGCCTTGTCGATTCTATTATTAAAAGTTGCAGTCAAATTGAGAATAATCAATTTTCTTAAAGTCGGCCCAGACATTTTGATCAACGATGCAAATAGCTCCACCACCGTATTCAGTTGTATTTTTCTAATGTAATTAATAATTAAAATTTGATAATTTTTACGTAAAAAATTTAATTTAAGTTAAAAAATGGTAAACATATACTTACACCTGTATCGACATCTCCAATGCATACAGTCGCCAGCCGGGAAGATGTAATGGCCCATTTTGAGGAATCTTGATTGTAATTAAATTGACAGATATTTTTGAAATCAATGGTAAAGACACTATAGATCTTGTAACTGTACAAAATGCATACCAATTTAATTAAGAATCTGAGCTTTTAAAACTACTTTTATAAAGCATAGAAATATTATAAGTCGAGCCGTAAACAAAGAATTAGTAAGATGGAGTGTGAAACTCATATACATTTTTATTAATAATACAAAATATAATAGGTATGTGTATATAACTTTAGATTTATACTTATTTAATTTTTACTTACTTGTCGTCACATACAGAAGAATATTTCTTATCAGGCCAAGTTTTAACATCTAAATCATCTTTCAGTTCTCGAGCAAGGAACCTATAGAAATCTAAAAATATGTCATAAGGTCAAGATCTGTTAAAATAATTGAAAAGCTTATTTCAATTTTCTTGATTATCATCCTACCATAAAATCGTACACCACTGCTTATCCATCTAGCATTTTTAGCAACTGAAATAAATTCTTTTCCATTTGCAGAAAAAAAATGCTTTATACTTTTCATATATTGCTCTGCTGACTTATGAATTTTTTTTTCATTTGCAGCATCAACTAGATCAGATAATCTTGAATCAGATATTAATTCTCTTGGCAAATTTTTTTTGTAAACCGAAATTTCAGTAAGAACTAATTGTTTGCCAATTGTATCAAACTCGTTATTTAATAACGATATGCACAAAATTGTATGTGCTGATTCAAGCGAAGAAAAAGCATATCTACCCTCTGGTACCATAGCATTCTTTATTTGTGGTCTATTACTATTTTGCCCGTAACTTGGTACAGGTGGAAAATTAGATGCGCTGTGAACTAACCAAAATCCTCTAGTCTCGTTAACCATTACTACTCCTTTTCCGGCTCCCCAACCTTGATTTTTAGATTCATTGGGAGGATTATCATTGTATAAAAACCATAAAGAATTTTTTTCATTTTGCTATAAATAAAAAAAAATTTATTAATCATTAAAGAATAGGTAGTTTACAATAACACTTACATTATTATAAATAGGTGCTAAGGTGTAACCGAGCATAGAATCTTCTGTGCTAATATTTCTTTCCGATAAAGTCCATCTATTGTTTTCGGTCATATACATATAAGCATTACCTTGCTCCATTAAAAGATTCGGACTAAATTGACTATAAGGTAATTTTGGCAACTTGTATAAAATAAACCTGCATAATACAAATGTCTATGTAAATTATAAAATAACACAATAAAAATTACAGAAAAACTTAGCTATTACCAATCCACATCTTGATTATTTTCTCCCTTACATTGAAACAATAACACTTGATTAATTTTATTGAAAAAAAATAAAATGAAAAATACTTTTATTCCTAGGAAATTCATGATAAAAATGACTTCAGCTTTCCCTAGATTATTGATTGGCAATAGAAGAATTCACAACGATCACTTCTATTAATACTGTCAATCTGGAAAAATTACTGATATTGTGTTAATTAACGTTATTTTAATTTGTTTCAATCGTTTTCATATGATGAATTTGCACAACTTTTTTTATTGCTTTGAAGTAAATGGCTGTTTTCTTTAAAATTATTTACGATTATATCGTAATGTAAAAACAAAATCTAATTATATGATATTGATAAGGACATAGTACAAAAGAATTGTAAGAAAATAAAACTTATACATAAAAAAAAATGATTAATAAACATTTTTTATTGATCTTTCTTTTATTTGACTTCTTTTGAAATTGGTTTTGTTAATTTTAACATGTTTAAATCGATATTTTTTTCTTTAGACAAATTTTATTCTGCATATAAAAAACAATACGTTGATATGACTTTTTTTAATTAATAAAACATTTGATGATTTGTTGTCATTGGTGATGAAATTTCTATACAAAAAAGAAAATAAAGAAGAGAAATAAATAAATAATAAATACGATTATATTAATAATTTAAAAAACAGAGAGAGAGAGAAAAGAATCAAATGGTCAAAATACTTTTCAATTCCTTAATTTGCTTTCAACCTTACGAGAAAGGAAGAGAGAAACTGACAGTAGGTGCAAAGAAAGTAACTTGATAGCTGAGTTTCATAATTTAGTTTATAATATCTCGTTAGCGTAAAAAACTTGTTCTTGCTGCGTCAGCCTTAGTACATGCAGTCCCTTAAATTCAGATGAAAAATCGACATCTGAGAATAAACCAAGGCTTATGTCCTATATTTTTCACATAGTGATTCCAGTTAGAGGACGAACATGAGAATGAGTCTGGTGGCTAAGAGAAAAAGTGATATGGAATGTAGGAGATAAGATTATGCTGTAGGTATTATCCGCATGCCTTGTCAAGCTACCTACCCAACGGCCCATAGGGTAGAATACTATTTCTGCTACTGCTGCTACTGCTGAGCTGGTAAAGTCAACACTGCGAGTGAACAACGGGTGAAATGGAAAGAGAAGGATAATGAAATCGATCGGAACAGGAAGCAAGCAACGCTAGACCGTATTGGCGTAGGACCGTAGAAAGCCGCGCGTTATGCATCGACACGCTTCAATGACACTGCACCTTGACATCTTTATAACACCCTCTTTTTCTCCCATACGCAACTCGGAAAACCCTATATTCACCGTCTTTTTCAGTGAACGCCACCTTGTTCTAGCGTGAATGCCACTCAACCAATCAACGAACGCGTTCACTCTGCTAACAGCGTCTGCTGTTCACTGTAAAAGACAGTGAATAGGGCTTTTCGTGAATAATCTCAACTTAATTATCGGTATACGAACGATATCAGCGTTGGTTTGTAAACTCAAACTTTTCAGCACTGTATTACACTTACTAACTCTACGTTGTATTTATAAATGAGAATTGGCTGAAGTACTTGAGATCACCATTGTAAGTGTAATGACATTAAGCTCATAAGCTGTAAGAAATATCACGCCCAAGCTAGAAGTTCAACAGATTTTCTTATTGTATTTTTCTTTCACGCGTTTAAATATAGGAGATACAGAAAGGATATACGTTCAAAGTCAGTAGGCTAAACGTTACGGTATGTTTTGGCGTTTAAAAATGACAAATTTGAAAAATCATGATAAAACAAAACTCACGCAGCTGAAACATTTAAGCTAACATATTACTCATAATAAGCTGAAGCTTCCTCACTTTTTTGCGTGTAGAAAGCAATAATAGATGGATCTTTTCAGAAATATATACATAAATATAAAATCTTTTAAGTTTTTATCAAATTTTTCATCTATAAGTAAATGCAAAAATTATATTTTATTAAAACTTTTAAAATCATTATAAATGGTTTAATTAAAATTTATCGTTATCGAACAGTTTAGGTCTCATTATTTTCCAGTTTGGTAGATCCATAACAACCTTTGAAGCTAAGTCTGTATACAGACTCATGCATTACATGCACTCGTGGGATCGGTCTGCACACTCGAGCGGCTTCACCGATGACTCGTGCGTGGTGATCACAATTCGTGCGGGAATGATGCCTTTTGCGCCCTTGTTACGAAAATAACTATTACAAAGATATTCGGTTATCTGCGCATTATAATTTTTCTGTCTTTCCTCCAATCATCAAGTTGTTGATCTATCCGCGGTTTTTTACATCGATCGATCTCCTGAATTATTTCGTGGAAGTTGCTCCAAACCCTTTCATCGTTTATGCAGACAGCTCCTCCACCGAGTTTAGAGTTTGATCTCTTAAAGTTGGAAAAAAATGTGTTGACATTATTTATAAGAAATAAAATTTGTGCATACAATAAATTACATACACTTCTATTAACATCTGCGATACAGAAAATTTTATTATAATCAGCTGTTACAGCCCACTTAGACATCTCATAATAGCTTGTAACACTTTTAAGTGATAAATGAATCTTTTGGAAGTTGACGCTGTAGACGTGATAGACACTAAATTTACATAATAGCAGTATTATTTATAAATTTATAAATATGAAAAAAAAATTATTTACATAATGTACTCTTACTTATTACGGAAAGTGTCACAGTCTGGAAGTTGGATACCACATTCACCATGTCTATAAGTAACAACCTCCAAATTATCTTTGAATTCTTTGCCCAAATAATCTTTGTACAAATCTACGTATTTATTGTAAACAAAATTAATTAGTGCAATCAAAAATTTATGTGACTTTTTTCCAATTACATACCTACTGCCCATTTTGATGTTTTAGCAAATGAAATGAATTTTTTTCCTTTTGTGGAAAATAAAATTTCTTTATTATAAAGAGGACGTTCTAGATTTTTCTCTTCATTTACAGCATCAGTAAGCGTACGGAACTTTTGAGCTAAATAATTTGGAACATTTTTTCTGTATACAATAATTTCATTGTTCAAAAGTTGTTTACCGATTGTATTAAACTGATCCTTCAAAAATGATATACACATAAATATATCTGCAGAATGCCAGTTCTCACCAACTGGTGAACCGTCAGGTTTTGTTGTACGACCATATTGTCCATAACTTGGCAACCTAGGGTACCTCGCCATACTATGAATCAACCAAAACCCTTTTTCTTCATTAACCATCATTAGTCCTTTGAGATGTCCACCAAATGTCTTAAACGGTTCGCCTGGAGGATGGTTATTTATACATTACCCATAGAGATTCGTCAGCATTTTGCTATAAAAATGTAAAAAAATCAATAAAAATAATGTATTACTTATAAAATTAACTTACTTTGTCATACAAGGATGCTAGAGTATATTCGAGTAGGCTATCACGTGCTTTCATACTTTTTCCAGGATATGTCCAGTTTTTATTTTCATCCATATATACATAAGCAACGCCATCTCGTATTAATTGATTTTCTGTACCTGCCATTTTTGGTAACTTATACACAATAAACCTATAATAGTATGATTTGGTATTAATTTTTATAAATTTTAAGAAAACTACGAAACCTATGAAAAGAGATAAATTTATTTTTTACCAATCAACATCGTTATTATTTTGATCCTTACATTGAAATAATAATACTTGATGCAATAAATTGAAAAAGATTAAAACAGAAAATTTATTAAATGTTAGAAAAGCCATGATACAATTTATTAATTCTATTTTAGACCATTATCTGAAAGAAATAATTTTCTATAAATGTTAAATCATTATCATAAAATTTAGCATTTATTGTCTATTTTCTCTCCCATTGTGCAATCCTTTTCAATCATTTCTAAAGTTGTTATATCAACTGTTTTTCTTCTTTTATGAAAACGAGAGGAGTACTTGAACATTTACTTACTTCATAAGGTTAACGCCGATTGAACGTTTCGAAAGTACTTCTACAACAGGGCTACTCTGGAATCTATTACAAAGTAGGAACAATTTTTATTAAGTACAATAAGCAAAAATATTTATTTTATGGCAATTTTATTGTAAATAGTTGAAAATTTTAAATTCTGGTAATTTCTTTCGAACCAAAAGAAAAATGTTTTGTGTATTTTACTTTAAAAATCAAATAAAATTCACTATTGAAACCAAGTAAAGAATGATAGATCAATTTTACTCATTTTACATAATCTCTCTTTTACTTGCCAGTTTAAATTACTTCAAATCTATGTTACACCAATAAAGTAAATTTCACTTGGCAATCCTCTAGTAAAATCTTCTAGTAAAAGAATGATGAAACGGATGTTTTATTCGATCTATTCACATTGCGATTGGCTACGACTGCCCACGTGACTTGATTATGATTGGTTCAAGCCTATCACATGGTTTGCCCGAGTAC
>JAPYZE010001231.1:329-25057 GCA_030522805.1 Leptomastidea abnormis | reverse complement strand
TATATATATATATATATATATATATATATATATGCAAATCTATCAGACAAATTCATTGCTGCGAATAAAGTTATATTAGAAGAGGCAGGAAGCATTGAAAGCGGAATGATATTATCCGAGAGATAGAGAAACATGGTGGGAGTTAAGGAGAGGGAGTGAGCGGAAAAGAGAAAGAGGGGAAGTATGTTGCAGTATACACGCACACTGCGCTGCGTGCAGCAGAGGTTGCAGTTATAGTTTGGTGCGCGCGCGATCAGCTGTTGGGCCTCGGAGCAAATAATAAGCAAAGCATAATCGCGCCAAAGACGCAACGTTACTTTTACCTCCATCTCACTCTTTCACGCAGTTTATCCGCGCATAACTGTTTATCCTATTATACATATAATTTCTATATATGGCAGCCTATAAAATAATATATATATTTCTACGTTAAAAGAGTTTATCTTCCGGAGCAGAGAAAAGAAAGAAAGACGCGAAGCATATATAGATATAGATTGATAAGTGCGTGTGATACTGCTGCTCTGTTCGCAGATGTATATAAATATATAAATAGTATTCGGTTATACGGTTTCTCTTTTTCTGGTGTGCTGTGTGGAGTGAGGGACGCAAAACCTGTCCGACAATCTTGTTTTTTTTTATCTGCACTTCTTCTCTCTATCTTTCTCTTCTTGGTGCTACTGCTGCTGTTGATGTGGATTTTTTGTGATAATAACACATACCAATGTGTTGCTACCTCGAGATTCGAAAATACTTTGTTTTTTGTCAAGCGAGGATGACGGAATGACGAGTGTTTGAATTTTATACCTTGTCAGTAAAGCCGCAGTAGATTGTATAATTTTCATTATATAGGTGGGTTTATTATTTACGTATATTTTTCCTTTTTATATACTTGTCTTGTCCATCTTCTGATTATATATGCATGATTTTGATTGGTTTAAATTCTGTTTTTGAGAAGCGAGTTACGAAATTTTGTATATATAAGTATGGGAGCAATTGAAGTGAATGATATTGCTGCTTTTGTAATGTCATGTCTATCTTTCTTATTGTGTCCCTCATTATCGGTATACTGACGTTTTCTAATGCGAGAGTGTATAGGTAGTCGTTGAGAGACACTGATTACATTTTCTTCTGCTTCATGTTCATTGTTATTGTTATTATGTGTGCTTCTATTGTGAATTGATAATTATATTATATATCTTTTATAGGAATTTGTGGCTTGAATTGTTTTGAAAAGGAACAAACCTTAAGTTTAAAGATGCCTACTAGACTGAGTAAATTTTCCATTGATGGCACTTGCAAGGATTACGTTCATCCATGGACGGATTCTTGTATAAATGGAACAGCTGGACTTGGACTTCATGCGTTTCAAGAGTGCCTCAAAATATATTCCATGCTGTATTTTGTAAGTTATTAAAATAATTAACTCAAAATTTTACATTTTAAATCAGAATTTTTAATGGAATTCTTAATAAATATTATGTAATAGGTCATCTGTTATCTTTCTTAATTTTTTTTTTTTTTTTTGATAATTTTATATTTAATAAAGATATATTTTTAGATTACACTTTTGACAAAAGGAAAAGTACCAACAATAAACGAGTTAAAAAAAACTTTTATTAGTTTTTTACAATCAACTGCTTTTTTGACATGGAGTGCCTTAGCATTTTCAGGATTTACTTGCCTTTTCAGGTATCTTATTAAATCTACTATTTCATTTTATTTTTTATATATTTTTGATATTAAAAGTATTATTTTTTAGAAAATTGTTTGGTAATTTTAACATAATTTCGGTATCGTTCCTTCCTTCATTTATGTCCAGTTTAACTGCTATTTTGATAGAAAGACCTTCAAGACATGCGATGTTATGCTTATATGTTTCAAATATTGTAAGTTTTGTTAAATAAATAAGTAATGTTAAATAACTTTTAATAATGTTGTTTTTAAATGTATTAGGCTACAGAGACATTATTTAGAATGGCAGTTTCAAGAGGATATGTTTCCTCCATTCCTGGAGGAGAAATTTATATATTTGCTGCAGGCATGGCAGCATTATTATATTTTTTTAGAAGTAAAATCAATAATGATTCAATTTTTAAAATTATAAGGTATATTAAAAGTTAAAATTTTTAATTTGTATGTAAATGTAACCAAAATGTATTAAAAGTAATATTTAATTAATATAGAGTGGCGCTTGGTCCATATGAAGAAAACGGTTATAAAGAAAAAAATGTTTCTAACTCTGCTAAGAAATCAAGTTCAAATGAAGAAACTAATAAAACCAGAAAAAAAATATCAAACCCAATACTCAGTGTAGCTTTCGAGGCTTTAAAAATATATAAACTTATTATTGATAAAATAAAATCTACTGGAGGCAAGCACATAGCATGTCCACATCCTAATAGTTGCATATCTTATGTGTTGGGGGTAAGAGAATAAAAAATTGTTGTTAATGTCTTAACTTTTATTTTATAAAATTATTAAAAAATAAATCTTTCAATTCTTTAGGGTGGTTTAAAAATGTTTGGCCTTGGTTTTTGCCTACAAACGGGTCTTAATTTAATCTTTCAAATGAAAAATTTATTGAGAAAACCTAAGCAATTTAAGGAAATTCTTTTTAAAAAAGGAATTTTAAATATTGCTCTCTTCCTTGGTGGATACTCTAGTTTATATAGAGTAAGTTAAAAAACTTCTTTTTTGACTTTTTAATTAATCTAATTATCTAATTAAAATTGCAGTTAATATCCTGTTTTTTAAGAAGAGCCTATAATAAAGACTCTCCAGAATATGCTATTGTTGCTGGTTCAATAGCTAGCATATCTTTTTATATGTATCCAAGTAACACAATTGCTCTATATGTCGTATGGAAAGCTCTTCAAGTAAAATAATATGAAATAAATTTATTAATTTAATATCAATAATTACTATATTAATATAAAATAAACTTTACAGTTACTGTGGAATCATGGAGTGGAAAACAAAGTAGTACCTGAAGTTAAATGGTTTGTGATATTTTTATATTGCTTTAGTACAGCAGTTTTATTTCATGCAGCTATAGTGGAACCACAAAATTTAAGAGTTTCGTATTGGAAATTTTTATATAATCTTTCTGGGGGAAGGTAAACTGAATATTAATTATGTAATAAATTTTCTTATTACAATAAATTATAAGAAATACTATTCAATTTTATAGAGTTGCTGCAATGTCTCGCATTCCATTAGATAAGTTTGGCCTAAAAAGTAATGAGCAACTTCAAGAACTTCTCCGAATATCGCGAACTACCGACAAACATCATTACAGTTTTTAAAAATAAATTGATATTTTTCTACAGTTTTGCCAAAACCAAAGACATTCCATTAGAACAAGACAAAGTATAATTTTTTATCTTTTTTTTTTAAATTAAGATATATTATATACAGATTTTAAAGTTAACTATTATATTAAAAATATCAATATTTTTATAAAATTACAAAAACTTTAAAAAAATATTAAAGAAATATTTTTAGATAATTTTAAGAATAAGTTAATTCAATAATTATATCCAAATTACGTCTTGTAAATAATTAAGTTTTAAGCCAATGGTGCCTAGTTATAATTTAATTTTTTTTTCTTATTACTGACAAGTTTTATTTTATATTCATAAACTCTACGTTATTTAATGTGAAAAATATATTGTGTTATATTTAATTTATTCATGTTTATTATCTTTACTTTATATTTAGATCATGGTTATAGTTTTTTTTACATATTTTTATTATAAACATTTAATAGGGATATTTGGTTAATGAAGGATTGTAAATAATATATATGACAAAAATTGAAAATAAAAATCAATATTATTTAAATAAAATTATTCTATACATTTATTTAAATACAAAAAATGTATTTTTTGTTTCTACCTTTTAAAGTAATTGAATTAAAAAAATCTCAAATTCAAAATATATTTACATAAAATAACTAAATATTTATATATTTAAAACGAGATTTAGAGTACATTCTCAGTCAATTTACTTTATGGTAAAGTTATGTGCACTAAAAAATTTTTCAATTTACAGCACTCTGCTTATTTACACTTTCAACATTTTTTATAGTATCTTCTTGCTCATTTATTTTAGGCACATTAAATTTTTTTCTTCTTTTGGTCTTCTTTGTTTTTTTCAAAATATTCTTCCACTGAATTTTACTATGTAATTTCAATTTATTTGAATCTATAATTTTTGGTAGTTCTAGATTTCTGACAACAGCATAACGAATATATGATGATGGAACATTCAGAGAATCAACTGGTTGCACGTCGTCTAATTGCCACGGCAAAATTCCAATAGGGCATATGCTCCAGTCACACTTATCTAAAAAATTAATTTTAATGAATTTAGTAAAAATTTTTTTTAATGACTCATAATCATAATATTTTTTAATCTTTAATTTACCTGATGCAATTTTCCAATTTTTATTACGAATCTTAGAATCACCTAAATTTTTGTCACATTCAGTCTTATTTGGATTTTTTTCAGATTTTTTTTCAATATTTTCAAGATCTTGAATAGTGTATATTTTATCAACTTCGTTACTACTTTCAACTTCCATTTTTTTGTCTTTTTTATCTGATAGCGAATGTATTTTCATAAGTGATAAAAGTTTCTCTTTTGCATCAGTATCAGATTCAAGGAATGATGATAATTTTAGAATTTCAGGAATATAATGCTCAGAAAACTCATCAAAATTTAAAACTAGTCTTTTAACAAATTTTTCATCCGTCAAACATTTAGGAAAATCACCAGTAACATTGAGACATATTACATTTTTCAGTTCAGGATACTCTTCGTTAATTTTGTTGTTAACAGCATTTAATATATCTTTATGAGACATTTTTTGCTTTTCATGGTCAAATTTTTGTTCTAAAGTTTGAAAAATATGTCTAGCTATTTTTTGTCTGTTATAAGCTTGAGCAATACTTTTGATCCATAATGAAATCAACAATTTTTTATTAGTATTTTTTTCTTTATGTACTTGTTCAATCAATTGTAAGAAAAGAGATAATAATAATTTTTTTTCTTGAAGTAAAAGAATTAAATCCTTCCAGAAATTAATTAATGATTGCGGCAAACAGTTTTTTATACTCTCATGAAACTGATTTTTAATAAATATTCTCAAAATCTCTGGATTTGCTAAAAATGCTTCATTACTTATTATAGAATCAACAAATATTTTTTCTCTTTTAATCAAAAAATCTCCTTTGTTTAGATTTTTTGATATTTGAGACAGCAAGAAAGTAGATACTGTTAAAAGATCTGTTTCATCATCAATACTAATTGAATTTTCATTTATACTATCATTTATATTTACTTCAGTTATTAAATTATTTAAAGTATCCCTAAAAAATAAGATTGAAAATAATTTAAAAGTATAAAAAATGCTTAAATTTTTTTTTTTTAAATATTTTACCACTTACTTTATTTCAGTATCAGGAAGGTCAGAAATTTTTTTATATTTTGTTTTTAAATATAATTTTATAGCTGTCCACAATTCAATTAAATCCACTAAATCTTCATCTTCAGAGTCACAACATTCATCATCTAAATCTTCTGAATCTTGTATATTTTTTACTTCAGCTGCCCAGTACTCTTCCTGCAAAAAATTTTTTAAAGCATTGGTAATAAAAAATAATAAAATTATAAAATTGAAAATAAGAAATTTACATGTAACCAAGTAAACAATATATTTGCAACTACTCTCATAACATCAATTGAAGGTAATTCATGACCGTGTGCTATGCCATGTCTAAGATCAACAATCCAATCAGGAATATGTAATTGCTTTGCAATAACAAATAAAGATGTCTGCTTATTATGTGCAATGTTAGAAATGTGATTCAAAAATTTCATTATCACAGTTGAATATAACATGCGTAAGTCATTTTCATAAGAAACTGACATTTCTCCATTGCATATTTTTGGGGTCCATTCCCTATCCCGCAGACAAACTTGCAACAAACCCAAACTGCATTCTATTCCAACAGGTAATTTTGGTATTCTAAAAATAATGTCTATTAAAATTTCTGTGCTTTTAAATTTAAATGACTAATGAGAAAATAAATATTTATATGATTGTAAAACCTTGTTTTCCATACAAGAAGTGTTTCGTAAGCTTGGCTCTGTTCTGTTAAGTCGCTGGAATAAATTTGTTTGTAAACTCGAAGCCATTCGTTTCTAGAAAAATAACACTCATTGTTGTAAAAACTCAGAAAATTATTTTTACACTAATAATAAGTAAACGTAAACATAACACAGCGAATTTAAAGGTTATTTTTTATTTTTTAATGAAACTAAGCTATGACAGCGTATAATAAGAAAAAAATTGAGCACACCGCTAATCAAGATAATGCGGTTAATAATGTAATTTAAATTTATTTGCAATTATGTTCATTAACTTACGCAGTCAACCACGGCACGTGTATCAAATCATCCTTCCTTCCCACAAGCGCCATGTTTCAGCTTTAATTATTTGATTTGATGTACCTTTAAAATAAAATATTTACATTATATATTTTTACAATAGATTATGCAAATAATTTATTAAATATTAAATATATTCATTATAAAAATCATAATGTTTCTTGAAAAGAAAACAAGTGTAATAATCAATACAAATGACTTTTAATAACCAATCACAATTAAATACTTCGTCTATTATCAGTCTAAGTAATGACTATTAAGCATTCCAATAAATAAATAAAAAAAAAATTATTATTTACCAACTTTATCATCTAAAAACCGGAGCAGCGGCTGCTAAGTGCACGCGGTCCAAATCAAACAAACTTCTGCTCCAATGAGCAGACCCTATATCGCAACGACAATCGTCACAAGTCACGAGGGGAACGCTAAGACCGTCATATCCGGTGAATACACGTAAGTGTATAACTGTATCGTGTTGTATATTGCACTTTGGCCACGGACGTCGTGGAGAAGAGACGCGTCCTCATCTCGCGCGAAAAAAATAGTATAAGTAAGAACATATAACGTTAACAACGAAAACGATAGGTAACTAGTGATTCCGATTCGGCTATTGCTGATCATCAGGCCGCTCGGTTTCCGTGCGCCCGACTCCCAGGATGACTGCCAACGAGGCCGGTGAGGCTCAACTACAGGAGTCCGAGGCTAGTGGAAATGGAGAACTTGTGCCTGCTGATGGCGAGCAGCCCGTGAGTTTTATTTTCTATTTATTATCATTTTCGTTTGTAGATTTGTTTATTTCTCTTTTTATTTGTTTTATTGATGATTTGATTATTTGGATAAAGTAATTTTTTTCATTTTGAGGGGATTATTTATTATTTGAGGTTAAGTGAAAATTGTGAAAAATTAAGATATTTCCCAAGGACCATGAGATGTTGAATCATACTAGATTATTTCATTAATTCAATTCAAACAAAAGTAGTGTTGTTTGCTTTTCAAATGCTGTAAAGACAGTGTGCTTTAATTAGCTTAACAAACAATTTCATTGTAGTCTTCTTTTGTAGAACTAATTAAAATGTAGAAATAATCATTGGCCATTTATAGTTTTTAATATTTTTATTAAAAAAATTTTTATTCAATATGTTTAAATTTCATCAATTCAACAGAATTTTATTAATTAAATTATAATAAATTGTTAACTATTTATTAATTTAGGTCAGCAATCAAGAAGGAGAACAAAGACAGGGTCAAAAAGAAAGTTATGCACAATCATTTTTTGCCATAACCAAATCACTGATCATTAGAGCTTTGATCATATATTTCATCAGCTCCTTCTTTCGAAGACCAGCACAACCACCTGCAAGTAATGGTGGTCCAGCCGTAGCTCCAAATTCTGCCTTTAATCTTTTTGCCAATGGAACTGCTTTTGACTTCCATGTATATTTGTCTGAATCTGAAAATTTTAATGAATTTAGCAATCCTCAATCAAAAATATGGGCAGAATATGGATTAATTTATGGTGATTGGTACAGTGGAGAATATGGCGATGGAAGTCGAGTTCATATTCATAAATTTGTACCTTCTAGCAATTTGCTAAATAATGGATCATTATATCTGCATGTATATGCTACATTAAATGGAAAATCTCCTGATCCTTCTGCTGGAAAAACAAGTTATTCAAAAGATCAGATAGCTTATGCAAGAAAAATGTTGAATAAGTTTAAGAAAATTAGATATCAAAAAACACATAACTTGCTGACTGGACAAACTCAAGCAAGCGAAGAAGAAATCAAGGTGGATAAAAAATTCCCTAAATTTTTTTTACAATTGTTTATTTGATACATTTGATCATTACATGACAATAATTTTGTAAATATTTTTAGAAAGCTGAAATAATGGATCAGGAAATTGTGTCCCATTGGCATCCAAACTTAACTGTAAATCTTGTAACAGACCAAACAAATTGGATACAAGGGCAGGTACCTCCACCATTAGATGAATGTAAGGTATTTTTTATCTAATCATATTTTTATTTTTATTTGTAAATAATAGAATTATCATGTAAATTTTTATGATTACAGATATTGAATTTTCATCTAATAGTAAATTTTACAAACCTGTTATTTTTATGAATGATTTTTGGAACATGCAAAGAGATTATCAACCTTTGAACAACTCTGTTAAAGAACTTGAGTTACGACTAACTTATCAACCTTTATCTTTATTTAAATGGCAATTGTTTGCTGCTCAAAATATGAGAAATAAATGGACTTCATCTATTATTGGTAAATTATAAAAAAAAAATTTTTCTTATAAAATTTCTTGAAAATTTTTATTTACAACCAAGTCTAACCAATATTATTATTTTAGGAGACACATCGGAAGATGATGGAAGTGATCAAGATACTCTAAAAGAAATGTTGTTAGAAACTAATCCCTACTTGTTAGGTATGACTGTTGCTGTTTCCATCCTTCACAGCATATTTGAATTCTTAGCATTTAAAAATGGTAACATTTGTTTTTCAAAAAATAAATTTAATATTATTAAGTCTAATAGTAAAAAAAAATAACGTATTTTTATAAAACGCTTTACAGACATTCAATTTTGGAACAATCGCAAATCTTTGGAAGGTCTTTCAGTTCGTTCAGTATTTTTCAATGTATTTCAAGCGGTCGTAGTTCTACTCTACGTTTTCGATAATGAAACAAATACTCTTGTACGAATAAGCTGCGGTATTGGTTTAGCTATTGAAATGTGGAAAATCAACAAGGTTGTGGATATTAAAATAGACCGCACTCGGAGAATTCTTGGCATTCCACGTTTGACCTTCAAAGATAAGGGCTCGTATGTTGAGTCTTCAACCAAAGAATACGACAGGTTGGCCTTCCAATACCTGTCTTGGGCACTGTACCCGCTGCTTGGTGGCTATGCCATCTATTCACTTATGTACCTCGAACATAAGAGCTGGTACTCGTGGGTACTAAATATGCTCTATGGCTTCCTGCTTACTTTCGGTTTCATCATGATGACTCCTCAGCTATTCATTAATTACAAATTGAAGAGTGTGGCTCACTTACCCTGGCGCATGATGTCTTATAAATTCTTAAATACTTTTATCGACGACATCTTTGCGTTCGTTATTAAGATGCCAACCTTGTACAGGCTTGGCTGCTTCCGAGACGATATCGTCTTCTTTATCTTTTTATATCAGAAATGGATATACAAGACTGATCTTAGTAGAGTCAATGAATTTGGTTTCAGTGGTGAGATGGAGGCACAGACAGTGGAAGAGAAAGACAAGAAAAAAGCTATAGAAAATAAAGACAGTACTAAGCAAGAAGATAAAAAGACAAAATAATTGTTAAGTGTGATGTCCCATGTGAATTGTTGTGTCCGTAATCAAGAGTAAGTGGAAATTAATTGTATAATTGTTTAAAAGTTGTACTATTTAAGAAACATACTCCAAACTGGTAGAATATTTCATTTTTTTAATTTTATGTGATTTTACAACAAATTGGAAATACTTAATACATTCTTAAAAATTAATATGATAAAATTCAAAGAAATATGAATCATAAAATGGAATTTTCTATCCAGAGAAACCAACAAAGTATTATTGGTGTTTTTGCGTGGAATCATTCTAATTTTAAAAAATATATTATTTCACAATATACTTTCTTGATTATCTAAAACTTGTGAATTTATTAATGTCATTGTATTTGTAAATTTTTTAGTCTTAGATAAGTTCCATGCTAATATACCAGGTACTTTGTATGTGTGAGAAAGAGAGGCTGTGTCTTTAAATGTACATGTGTATATGATTATATCAAGCTATGGAATTGAAACCTGATTAAAAAAATGATGAAATTTGGTGTTTCATAAATGAGAGCTAATGAATTGTTAATGTAAAAATGTAATAATTTAATTATTGTAAAATAAGTATTTGTTATCTATAAATCATTAAAGAAATGAGAATTATCAGAAAAATCTGTAACTCAGGCTTCCAATTAATTAGCATTTATTTTGCAGAAAATTATCTATCAGTGTATTAACGTAATCAAAAACTGTTGCATGCAAAATATAATTATTAATTGTGATTATTTTTACAAATTAAAATCTCCAATTTTAGTTAATTTAGTTTCTATAGATGTCATCTAGAATTTGTAGATTAAGTAAAGTAAATTGACATTAGAGATTTTAATTTTAAAAAATAATTTCGAATTTTTTATAAACACATTTTTCGTTTTGTAAAAAATATACTTTTTAATCTTAATCCATATCTTATTTAAAACTTGTTAATTTTTTTTTTTTTTTAAATCAGCATTACATTTCCAAAGTGTGAATAAGCATAAAAACATGTATAATATATTTTCTCAATTGTATATTTCTCAAATAATTTATTTTAATGCTTATTTTGATGTGTTAAAATTGTATTGAATTCTTCATTAGTTGTATACCTTTAATAAATCAATGATAAATTATATACCAGAGTTCTTTTATTTCTGTTACACAATTCATTTTATTTCATAAAAAATAAAATAAGTAAATAAAAATTTTCATAATAGAAACAATATTAAAGATTTAAAAAAAGTTATATTTAATTCTCAAAAGGAAAAAGAAATAAAGTCAAACATTTGCTCACAAAATATTACTTTTATTCAGAGCGACTTTGTTTGCAAAGATATTCTCATCTTTACGTCGACGAAGATACTTATTTTTCAAGCAAGATTGTATAATTTACGGTGTTTGTATTAGTACGTATCAGCGTCGATACGTTTCTTCAACTCCGTGTGTACTCTTCTTCTGACTCGCACCCAATCACATGCGTAATAACGCTCCACAAAGTCCATTTAATTATTTTTTATACACAAAAATTCATCATCTCGGCAGCTACAAAAAATAACAACACTCCAAACTTTCTTTCTGTATAATTCATGTATACATATTTAATAAGCTTTTCTGTATAATTCTCTTGCTTTCAGTTTATCTGACGCACAACAAACGAAGATATAAAAGTTAAGATAAAACAAATTTATTTCTCTCTACCGCAAATTTGCGGAGGCTTTCGAAGTCTGTGCCGTTGCACCACTCGTGCTTGGCGTCGCTTGGGCAATCGGTTCAACGATAGCCTGCAGATTGGCGATTTCGCCAGCTGCATCACAGCAACTGTCATTCATCGCTGAATGAATGAAAGCGAGGCTGCCCTCGCTTGAGGAGGCTTGACTCGCCGAGAGCGGCGGCGAGCGCTCTTTTGGCGAGGCTGAAGAAGCGAGATTTAATGTTGCACCACCACCCGAACTTGTCATCATTGCCTGCTCCAATTTTCCAAACAGTTCGAGAATACGACCCTCCAAGAGTAAATTTATTTCCAGCTGAGCTTGATATTTTGATTCGACGGCTTCGAGCTCAGCTGCGTGCTTTTCTTTTAACTCTTGGAGCAATCGCTGTTGGTCCACCAGTTGCACTTCTTTACGTGCATCTTTATGCTCAAACTCAACCAGCCGTGATTTTAAAGACTCCAGTTGCAAGGTCTGAGAATCCAGCTGTCGTCGGAGATCTAAAAATCAAAGGGAATATTTTATAATTCTTGATTATCTTAAGCATTATCATTTATCAACAAAACAACTACGCACTTGAAACTTCTTCCGACCAAGATCTTTGTATTTGTGCTGCTTCTTGTCTGGCCATGTGAACTGGAGCTACCATTTTTTCTTGTATCCTAGCTTGAGCCTAAAATATATTTGCCAATGTATTAAACTATAATTATAGAAGAAAATTGTACCATCAATAAATGCTTACTTCTCCAAGTAAAAGAAAACGTTTTTGTACACCATCTAGTACACATTTGAGCTCTTCACTCTGATTCGCTGCTCTCAAAGCCTCTTTCAACTGGTGTGCGGCCTCAAATAGAGTTGCTTTGGCTTCTCGTGTTTGCTTCTCACGCTCCATCACCTTCTTTTTTTCATTTTCCAGCTCATCCTCCAGCATTTCTATACGATCTTTCAACTTACTGTTCTGCTGCTGCTCTTCCTTACACTAATAAAAATTAACACAATACAATATTTATGTTTATTTTACAGTTTGTAAATGATAGTTCGTAAATAACTTTTAAACTATATTCTCACCTTGGTCTGCCATACGTGAACAGTTTCCAAGAGCTTATTTTCCGCGGTCCGAGCTTCTATTTTATAAATGCTCAGTTCACTCTTTAACGCCTCGATATCATTTTCGGCCAATTTTAGCCGATGCGTCTACAAATAAAATTGTACATTGTACATTAACCATTTCTTTTTTTTTTTTTTACTAAAAACTATTAAATTTACAACACTACCATTGTAGCATTTTGTTCCTCAAGTGCTCGCGAATCCCGTAACTTGCCAAGAAGTCGTCGATTTCTCTCGGCATGCACCTCTCTACGTTGACGCTCAAATTGCAGCTGCAGCTGCATCAGCTGGATCTGCTGATTCGCTCGTTCTACTTCGGTCCAGTAACTAACGTCACCAACTTCGTCGTTCGTTTGATACTGATGTGAAATTCCGTTCTCCGTTTCATCCTCCAGTTTTGACCGTCTATTACTTGACCAGTTCGGTCTCGACGACGGCCCTTTATACATCAAATAATTGATGATTTTTAAATCAGTATAATTTATTTGATAAAGTTTAAAAATAAATCTTATACGCTAGTATGACAATGGTATTGAATTTGTATAAAATGAAAGAAGCAAACTTACTTGACTTATTGACTGTGTCGTGGTGATTGGTCTGCGCACAGACTTCGATGTAACGCTCGAGCATAGCACTAGGCGAGAGCCTCAAGGACTCAACTGCACCAATAGGACAGGGACCTGGAGTTGTTGACGTTGACTCGGTTGTCGAGGTCGGCGCTGTGAAGGTTGCAGTCTGAGCTCGTTGATCAAGAATGTCGAGGAAGAAACACTCGTAAGGCACGACGCCGCAGGTTTGCGTGGCAGTCTCTTCGGTCGATAGGGATGCTGGTTTTAAAGGTCGAAAAGTCGAGGTAACGCCGATGCTGCTTCGTTCGCTGCTATTATTCGCCATCGCTGCCGCTGCTGCGACAAGAGCTGAGATGTCAGGACAGGATTTAGATCGACGCCGGATCTGTAAGAAAAATTTTTTTATATATATTGTCAAGAATATGTTTGTAATACCAATAGAATAAATTTAAAACTTACCTGGGATGTAACTGGAGGAGTTGGATATTTACAGTAGAACTTCAAGCGCACCTTACGTGATAGATCCTTGACTTGCTGGTCTTTGTCAGCAAAGTCTTTAGAACCAAAAGAAGTTGTTCTTTTTGAAGAAACGATATCCGAAACCTTTAACAGCATTTTATTAATTTTCGAAAATAAATTAACTTTTCTGATTTAATAATTTACAATGTTAAAAGTATAAGATTTTATCATTAAACGTTATAGAATAGATTTTACCTCCTGATCTTCCAGCTGCATTTCTCGCAGTTGCCAGGAGTCAACTCGCCCATTAAGCACAGCGGCAACAGCCTGTTGCTCAGTACTAACAGGAGTCAAAGTTCTTTTCGCGGATTCATCGTCATGCCTACTCGTTCCAGAGATACTGGACTGAGCATTTTGTCTCTCGGCTAAGACTTTTCCAAGCTTACGATCTACTATCGAACTGCTGGCTTCGTTTAACAAAGCCAGTGATGGGAATGAAAAACCTGTAGTCTGATTAGGGTGGTGATGAGGAGGCTGCTGTTGCAAAGGATGGTGGAGATGATTATTAATGCTTGCAGTCGTTGGGGTAGAAGGTCGACTGGAGCTAAGCAAACCCGAGCCATTACTAAAACTACTAAGCGCGCGTACTGCCGCTGATCCCACTGGCACTTGGCGTATTGGCTGACGCAAATCCTAGAAAAACATCGTAAGACAAGAATATTTTTGAATATATTATTGAATGAAATTAATGAAGTCATAATCTCATGAATAATTAAATGCGCACCTTAACGGGAGTGGTCTCCGGAGTAGCTTCGACCGCAGCTTCTGGTGGCGAGATCCTGCTACGTCCACCGGTAGCACCTGCACCCGTTGTCCCGGATCCAAGTCCACCACCAGGTGTTGAAGGTGTGGATTTGACATCGTGTAGGATCGGCGTTGCCTGAAGCGAACTCGTGGGTGTCGGACTGTGCGCTGATACAACCATACTCGGTGACCAAAAACTCTCTTGGTCACCGTTCGATAGATCCGTTGCGATCGGGAATTCAGAGTTTGTGCTCAATGGCGTATAGGGACATGAGTAATCTAATAAATTAAATAAGCATTCTTTTAATGAAAATATGCACATAAAATAATTTGTAAATTAAAAATAAATATATTTATAAATGATACCTGAAATAGGGGTAAAACGATTATTGGTGTATGATATGGTTTCGTCTTTACTTAATCTTTCTATCACTGAAAAACGACCACATTCTGCAACAACGTCATGATGCTCCATTTTCTTCCATCTATAATAAAACATATGTATTGTATTTTTTAATTATTATCAAACATGCACGTTTTATTATATTATAATAAAATAAATCTTGCCTTGAAGAAGAAATTTCGGTATCTTTGGACATCGTTACAAGTAATGGATGCATGCGCACGGAATCTAGCATTGGACTAATAACTTTTTTAAAAATTGACGTTTGATCTCGTTGGTATTGGTGCCTTAGAAAAGAGACAAAATTACATGGATACATGGCGTACAGTCTGTGAAACAGATGCTGTAATCCAATCTATAAAAAACATAAAATTATTACAGTAATTAATTGTATTAAATGAGTATTTACAGTTTATGTACCTGTAAGTGAAGGAGATAGAGTCTTTCTGTATCGCTACCACCTACTGAATTCGGTATCGGCGTTCCCAAAAAATTCGTTGAATTCGTAGATGAAATGGATAAAAATTGTTGATAGTGGAACGATGCAAGCCTAGAAAATGCTTCAAATATTTCTTGTAGATGTGACGTGAGCGCAGTTGGTAACATGGGCAACAAAGTTATTAGTAACAAAAGTGCACTCATTAACAATATTATGTCCTCTTCAACCTATTATAGTATAAATTAATAACATGTGTATCAAAAAACAGTCAATCACTAAAATGTATGCAATTACCTTAAGTAAATGAAGCAACTGCTTAAAAAGGGTATGACTAGCCAGTTTGACCAGCCATGTGGGTTGTCTGCGTGCCACATGTCCCAATAACATGAGTGTTCTGACCTTCTGTCCATTGCTAGTGACCTTAGCAGCAAGCGTATCAGTTAACTTATCAAACAGGTGTTTATCATGTGGCTCCCTTACACCTGCTAGAACCTCAACAGCTCTCAGTGAATCAGTCGCAAGATAATAATCAAAAAGTCCATGTACCAGCCAACTATCTTTAGCTAAAAATAATTTAGAATTTTAAATGCACTGTAATTTATACTTTTATGTCAACTCTCTATAATACTAACTTGACAAAAAATGATCATGAAAAACTTTTTTGGTGTCTTCAACCTCACTGAGTTTGTTGGACTCAAGCATGTGAAAGATGGCTTCAGCCCCAGCATTGCTGTTAGCGTTACTGTTAGTCATGCCTGAGAAACTTTAATATCTTCGCCCGTGTATCTTCTTATTTGGCTTTTCTTGCCCCCCAACACCTTGTGTAAATGTTTGTGATAACTGACCACTGCTTCACCATCACAACTCTGCTCTCCTTTCAGCCTTCCTTTGTAAATTTGGCTTTTGACAGTCATTCAAAGCCTCCTTTGTTACTCTGTCTTAAAAAAAAAAGATAATAAAAATAAATTTATATATTTATTTATGAAAAATTTTAAGAATCAATGTTAATTATAAACTCTTTCAATTACAATTATTAGTCATCAATCAATACGTATGTGGTAAACACATATTATTTTAATTATTTGTATAACTTTGAAAATATTTCTTAATTTTTTATAAACAAAAATTAAAGAATGCAAGAAAAACAAATGCAAAATATTATCAAAGTCCATCAGTATAAGCTACTCTATTACAATAGCAATTACTGCCAGCAATTTTGATAAAAATAAGAGGTACAATTAGCAAGCGCATAACGTATAGCCTGATAGTTCAACATAGTACATGAAATTGAGAAGAGATACAGCTATATTGATGCAAGTGTAATGAGATCTCTGCCTATGCAAATAAAATTGATTAAACTTTTGACATTCACATTGTTCACTTGCATTAAACTCAAAGGCAAACTGATTCTATTATTAAATATTCAAATACAAAAAATGATATTTTGATAAAACTACACAAAATATCACAATAAATTTTTTTTTTAAAAATCATCACTAATCCACTATCACATTTCCGACTGAAAAAAAAAATCTTTTAATAATCTAACGATTACACATAAGGAAAAACTACTAGTCACGTAGTATATAAAAAAAAAAAAACAGTCTACCTACAAGAAAAAAAGAATGACATTTACCAGAGCATCAACGGAAGTCGAGATGAGGCCGAGGTCAGCCGGTAGTAACAGCAGCAGCAGGTCGTCGGGGTTATCCGCGAGTAGTTTCGTAGAGGGTAATAATATCGCGAGGGCCTACGAATTGAAGCAACAACTCCGGAATCTTCTTCAGCGGCACTTGCTAATAATGTTGCAGTAGACGCACGTGGAACAGCTGATCGGAGCGCTCGATTTATTGAAGCTCTTGTGGACGACGACGACGACGAGGTTATTACAGTCGTTGAAGAACAGCTGCAGCAGGAGGAGAACTTTTGTAAATCGTTGTCTAGGCCGTTGATTTTGTTGGTCGGCCTGGTAAATTGATACCTCGTTGATGTTGATGGCAGGACGAGGTGATAGAGAGAATCCGAGGACGAAGAGCGATACTTCTGCTGCTGGCGCTTAGTGGTGGTGGTGGTGCACGTCCTAATATTATATCGCATGTCTGTAAGGGCGTCTGTATATATAACACGGAGCGGCACTGCACGCGCGAGCGACAGAGGCCGGCCTGATAGGGCCTGCACTCCGTCGCGATTTACAGCTGTATCTCGGACAAATACCCTGGAGCCAGCAGCAGCAGCAGCAACACCACAACGGGCAGACGTATAGACTATACACTCTACTGCACTGATGGATCGTGCTGTCGTCCCCGGGGGCTACTGTGGCGCGCTGTCGTGCACTACACTACTTAGTATATAGAGCCATCGACGAGGAGGGTGAGAGGAGAATCGGAGCTCTAGAGAGATCTCTCTCTCTCTCTTCTCGAGGAAGTAGCGGGGAGAGCGTCACCGTCGTTGTCTCTCCTCCGCTGACACCAAACTGATATTATTACATGCAGCTTGTAAGTATAAGTATATTGCCAGCCGTTCTTTCTTTTCTCTCTGTCTCGTTGTTTGTCTCTCTACGTAAGTATATAAGTATATATCTATATAACACTCCGCTGCTCCGTTCTGTTGCTGCCGCAGCAGCTGGCGCTCTGATGACTCTCTCTCTCTCTCTCTCTCTTTCTATCTCTGTCTTTTTTCTTCTCTCGGCGACACCGGCGACACCGCGAACAGCGGGCAACTCCTCTTCTGCGGACTTAAGAGAAAAAGAGAGGAGCTGAGCTTAAAAAAGAGGAGGAACACTGCAGCCAGCAGCAGCAGGCGCAGCTCAGCTGGCTATCTCTTTCTTTATTTGATTTACCGGTATCCAACAACTTATAAGTAAAATGTACGCTCCCCGAACTCCGGAGTTCGGAGTCGTATATCGCAAATGTATTTTGATTTTACAATTGATCATATAGAAATATTAATTATTTGTGTAGAATATCGAAATTTAAAAAAACGGTTAATTTGCAGTTGTGCAAATGAGAGAACGATATTGACAATTGAAAAAAAAAATTAGAATATGTAATGCGTTTACTGATGATGATGATATGTTTATAATGAAAAAAAATAAAAATTAACATGTCATATGCATTTTCAAAACGTAAACAAAGCTCAGCTGACGCACGTTGAACTACGTTTTTGTAAAGCTCTGTATTTCTATCTTTTAAAAAAAAAAAAAGCTTTAAGAGATTACAAGAGATTTTTTACAAGTTCACCATTAATGTATAGGTTTGAGTAAAATATTGGTAATAACTTAAAAATAAATAACTATCAATTAATCAAAATTGTAGATTTCAAAACGAAACTTTTATAGATTTGAATTGCAAGCGTAAAAGCTCAAGCTTAAGAAGAAAAAAAAAATAGGAAATAAAATGCTGATAAATTTAAATTATTCATAGGATTCTTAAAAATGTACAATCTTTTTTTTAAATCTTTGTGTTCTAATTACAAGTAATGAAAATAATTATAAGATATAAACTTGGGGGGATAAAATTAGTAAATAATCAAATTAATGATTGACTTATTGTTTATTCGTAGAACTGCATACATTGAATTTTTAAAATACATATTAGATTTTTGCACTTTATTTCTTATTAATTGTTTTTTAATTTTTTTTTTCTTTTCATTCGTAAAATTGAAATAGCCGCTGAAACAAAAAATGACATTTGCGCGTTTACATTAGCTCAAAGGACAGTGGATTAAACTCCTTTCGACAAATAGAGCCAAAACAACCTTGCGCATATTTTTTCAATATTTGTCTTAATATATAGCCCTTGTACAATTGCATAATTTTTTTCGTTTTATGTTTTTTCTTTTTCTTAAATTTGTATATATATTTATATTTATATATAATTTTAGGTAATAAATATTATCACATTTAGATTGTATAAGTCGTAGCTTTTTTTTTTTTTATTTTGCACGAACATTTTATTTATTTTTTTTTTTTCGAAAAAATCGGTATCGACACAGTTAATATAATTATTATAATATTATCATCAAAATGGAACGTCAAATACCGTATACGTATACCACATATAGATTCAATTTCTTATTTACATATAAATTCTTGGACGATTGAAAAAGAGAATCGTTGTATATTTTACTTCCATTAAAACTTAATTTTTTATTCAATAAATGCACGATGAAACTTAATCAATAGCATAACAATTCATTATTCATCAACAAAATTTTTCATGTCATTAACAATATTAATTGAAATTCTTATAAATAAACGACTGGAAAAAAAGTAATTTAAATTACGCTATTCCATTGACTAATAAGAAACAAATTTAACATCAAGAACAATTTATAATTTATTTATTTATTTATTATATTTTTATTAAAGTTAAACATACCGAGACGTTTTTTATTGTCTCGATATACTGTTCAAAGGCAAGTTTTTTTTTTCAATACTTATTATTATTGTTATTTATTATTTATATTATTATTTTTCTTTCGTTGTAATTCTAAGAAGTTATACTCACACCAATAGAGATTTGGAAAAAGTTCAATATACATAGAAGTTTTTAGAATAGACGTTGAAAATTTAGTGTTTAAGAAATCGTATAGTATTTATTTTTCTTTAATCACATTCGTTGAAAAAAAAAATCACTTTCTTTTTCGTTAAATTTCTTTTATGATAAAACTACAAGACAACAATAATATACAATTTATAAAATAAAATTGACAATTTTAAGTAATAATTTCTAATATATTTATAAAATTGACTTCTGTTTTTTACTAACTTCAATGACACATCGCTAAATCATTTTTGCTAAAAATTGTTTAAAATTAACAGATTATAATAAATAATCTGAACTCATTATTGCTATTATAGTAACTTGCATCGTATACAAATCTAATCCATTCACTGAATCATACTTTCTTGAACTATAATATATTGTATACATATAAAATTCCTTTATCATTTTCATATAATAATTCAAAAACTTAAAGATTTATTGACTTTTTATTTTTATACGCTTATAATCACAAAATTTAGGTAATTTTTTTTAAATATCATCTTATTGTTACCGTTAATACTTCTTAGTTGAATATATCGAGGCGTAAAAATTTATAGTTAAAACTTTATTCAAAGACTTTCATCTTCTTTTTTTCTTTTTTTTTTATGTGTCAAACAACAAGTACACGTATTATGAAATAATATATTAATATAGTATGTATATAATAAATGTATATTATTAAGAAATATCGAAATTTGTAAAATTCGTATTATGCGCTTGGAGTATAGATTTGCTAGACTAGACAGAAAAATATTGGCACGGAATAATAATCTTATACGTCATATAGGAAAATTTGAAAATCTTTCTATATAAATATATATGTATGTATATGTAACAAGTTTAATAGAATAAGTTGGTAAAACATGTAGTGTCTTTGGTATTATTTTTAAGATAACATCAAATTTTTTTTCAAGTGCTATAAGATAACATTCAGTTAGACAAGTTAGTTGTTATTTAATTAAAAATTCCAACTGCATATTGTAAACACAAAAAATGTTACTTATTTTTAGCGAGATAATTTTTGCATAAATTTAAAAAAAAAAATAGAAAAATTAAGTATTTTTTAGAATTTAACACATGTAACATTTACAAGACGTATATTGACGCAATTTTACAATCCAGAGAGCCCGAATACATAATAATTTGCGCGGCTAATTATTTTAAATTTAGCATTAATTATTAGCATTTATTTTACTTCCATCATCGAAATATTAATCAGTCTTTTACTTTTAAACCATCAAACTTAATCATAAAATTAAAAAAAAAAAATTAAAAAAAAAATGACAATCACAGATTATATTCTTACAGTAGATTTCAAATACTAATTATAGAATTAGGCCTTAAATATTTTAAATAACTTTTATATTCTTATACGAATCAACTAATTTATATTATTTTTTTGCCTTTTTAAATAAACGTCCGTTTAAAAAATATATATGTTTATTCCACCTTATATATTAAAAATAATATCACTTAATCATCACAATGTAACTGTAGCTTGTAAATACATTCACAATTTGTTTTTTTTTCTTTTCTTTAATAGTACAGAATCGATTTCTTAAAATTAATATCAACTAACATTTTATGCTTATATACGTATACCTAATATAATGTAAAATAAATGATTGTTATATTATACACAATCATTTGTAACAATAAAATCGAAAATAGCAGGACGGAGCGGTAATATTATTAGGAAAATTTCGTATACGTGTGTATATTGACTGTAAATTTAAACAAATAATTGTTGCAACAACTTCAATTATTATTTTAATAATTATTCAGTACTTAGCATTTCTCACCTTTTTTTTTTTTAAATATAATTATTCGAATAATATATTACTTTCAAAAAATTCAAATCAGCTTATAATAATTAATATTTTTAATTACTTCGTTTTTTTTTTTTGTTTCAATATGGGCATCTCTGGGTCATTATTCTTACTTTACAACTTTGCTACAGTCTTATTCATTTGGCCATTTATTTATTTCACTCTAACATTACCGATAATCCGTATATCAGTCTGCCTTATTGAAAATTAAGTTCATTTACAGCATCGTCATTAATGTAAAATAGCGCAAAAAAGTATACATATTATTAAAAACATTTTTATTCTTATTATTTAATTATGGTACTTAATTGTGTGACTTTATATATATTATACCTTTTTTAATAATTGATATCAATATTTATATAGTATTTGGACAGCTTAAATTCATAAACATTGATTGCAAATTGAAAATCTATAATCAATATCAACGCTTTTTATTTTTCTTTTAAATGGATGGAAACAGTTGTAAGTACAAAGTAGTTTTAATAGTATGAAATGAGATTCTTTTTACCTTATTTTAATAAAAAGTAATTTTAATGTTCTCTTGACTAAAAATTTTAACCAGAATTTTAAAAATATTTTAGAATGTATTTCTAGTTTCATTTCAGTTTTTTTATATTTTTCACATTATTGTAATTAATAATTTAATAAGTATTAAAAACAAAAAAAAATGTGTATAAAATTATAATTATATTGACTTTAAAACGTATGTACTTACCTGTAAAGATTTATAAAATGAAATTTCAATTTTTAATATAATATGAATATATTCCTAATATTATTATTGTAATATTTTTTTGTTAAGAATTGATCAATCTAGGCAAAAAATAACTTATAAAAAAAATGTCTCAGACTATTCAAATCTCACGAAAAAAATAAAAAAATTACAATATTTATATATATTGACTTTCCAACGAGTTGAATTGATGAAGCAAAAGGTCAAATCTATCTATATTTCAATTATTGAAAATCGAAATCTCCATTCAAATCATCCGATCTTAACAAGAGAAGAGCAAATTATCAATTCACATTTTAGGATACCTCATCCTGTATAGAATCAGCCTGAGCTACAGGCGATACCGGACTTACAGGTTCTTTCAGCTCTTCAAACTCCTCCAATTCTTCCAATTTCTGTTCCTGCTCCTCAAACTCCTCCTTCACCTCCTCATCATTCAATCGTTCAGTTAACTTCTCATTTACATCATCATCATTATCATTATCATCATCATGATCATCATTAACAGCAAAATCTTCATCCCTAATTTCATCTAACGGTTGCTGCTCCAATTTCGGCGCTATAAACATACCCCTCGGGCTGAAGGTGTCACAGTAGAGATTCTCTTTTTTATGAACCCGACGCACGTGGCTGCGCAGATTATCACGTCGCGCACTACGATAGGCGCAGTGCGGGCAGAGGTGTGGTTTCTCACCGGTGTGCATGCGCCGGTGCTGAATCAGCTAAGAAAATCAATGTGATTTTTGTATTGATTTTTTTAAATATATAATATAAATTTGAGGTAAAAGGTGATTATAATTTACCTTCTTTAACTGGACCGTACGAAAGACGCAGATGTCACAGCAAAAGTAGCGATTATCGCGATGTCGACGCATGTGCCGGCTGAGATCCAGTTCGGATGAGCGATCCGCACCGCAGACGGCACAGCTTACTCGACTTTCAGTCGCGGTACCACGAGCGTGAGCGCGAAGATGCCTTTGGAATGCTTTTTCGATCGTACAGGCATAAGAGCATAACGAGCATCTGTATTCCTCTCGTTCGTACCTGCAATAAATTAATACAAAAATTAATTTTTATCGATATTTTTTTTTTTAGATTTTATCCGATTTATTATTAAACTTATCCTTAAAAAAACTTATTTACCTATATCTGACGCGCTGCAAAGCAAGCGATCGTTTTTTACTCTGGCTACTTGTAGCTGAGGTATCACTGGTACCTGCATCCGATGCCGTTGCTTGATCTTTGTTTGCATTAGTTTTATTACGTGATTTGTCGCTTGTTCGACGTTTTTTTGCCGATGTTCGCGATACTCCGACCTTTGACCTTTCGATCACGTATGTCTGGCGAACGCTGCTACTGGGACTACTTTCTCGTGATCTGAAATTAAAATTTAAAATTTGACAAGTTTTTAATTTTATATTTTAAACAGTTTTAAAAAATATTAACGACAGTTTATTTTTGTGTTAAATGATTTAGTAATCTATTTTAGAATTTTTTTTTAAATTACTCAAAAGTAATTTGTAAGATATTATTTATTCATTGTGATGTTACTAAAAAGTTTTGTCAATATTAAAAAAAAGAAAAAAAAAATTATTTCTAAAATGAAAAAAGGAATTTTGGATTACGCGCGCGTTATACACGAATCGGAAGTAATCGCGCAGAATCGGGCAGTGATTCGGGGATTCGGGGCGTTATTTCATACAGTAGCGCCATCACTGCTACAAATTGCACAGCAGATGCACACGCTATATATATTCAGTTCAGCTTTCACATAAATGTGCAGTCTTGTAGAAAGGTCAAACCCAATTTACTTCTGTATGCACTTTTATTCTCAAAAAAAATCATATTCTTTCTGAAATCCAAGTGAATCAATTCAATTTAAACATGAATCGTTATAAAATAACTCGTTAATCGTAAGTTTCATCGTTACTAAAAAAAAAGTCTTGGGTGATTCGAGTGTAGATTGCGTACTGCCACACTATAGATTAGCAGCCATATTCCAAGAGATTCTTCTCGTCGCTGATCAGAGAGTCGATAACAAAATCATAACAAGATTTGATTTTCTTTTATTTTAAAAGGTAATTCTTATTTTCAATGTAACGATTTCATTGTTATTATTTTTACGATGTTTGCAAAGTGTTTAGAAAAATTATATTAATTTAGGATAAACTATAATGAATACAACTATTAACCTAAAAATTCGTATGATTATTGGAGTATTGTAAAATTGTATAGGGGAGACCGGGGCTACATTGAAACGGGGCTTGATTAAAATTTTGAGATTACTTTTGATAGAAGTTATGGAATCAAACGAAACTTGGAGGTCT
>JAPYZE010001229.1:0-24304 GCA_030522805.1 Leptomastidea abnormis | reverse complement strand
TGTTCTGGTATTGCAAGAGGGGATGATTCAAAGTTACATGTGGTTTTGCTTGTGAAATTTTGGAGGAGGAAGTTTGAAAAATGATTAATTGTGTGAGGTTTTTGGGAAATTTTGGGGATTGTGATGATGATGATGATGGTGAAGATGATTTATAGTTATTGTATGATGCTTTGTTATAACAAAATTTTTTTAATTTGTATCGAATGATGTATTTTGTTATGGTTATAATAAAAAATTAGAATTAATAATAATATGAAATAGATCAGAGTAAAATAATTAATTTTACAAAGATGTAAACTTATAGAAGATTAAGAAATATAAAATAAAAAAAAAAAATAGAAAAGAGAGCAGAGAGCAATCATGTACTTCTGTTATTAAAAGCATCGTGTATTCGTATATATCAACATAGCTAGCCAATGCAAAAAAAAAACGACTTCCCAATTCATTTAGCAGTAGTATGCATCAACGTATATCAGGGCGTTAAGGAGGCAAAGAGACTACGTCGTATTGCAAAGTAGTCGAGAGACTTGCAATTTCATTCGTCATTAGAAAGAGCGAGCTTTTCTCTCTTTTGCTATTAATGAAATTGTAATGGATATCCGAGAGACACTTTTAATTACAGGTAGTCAAGGGATAAGAAATAAAAGAAAAAAAAAAGAAAAGAAAAATAAAAAAAAAAGGATCTTGAGTGTAAAGTCGACGTGTTCATGCATGAAGATCGTAATGAGCGTAATTTGATGCATTTGGAGCATGAACGAGTAAAAGGTATAAGGAACAAAAGGAGGAGTTAACATAATAGCATGTGTTTATGTTGGGTTATATCTAGACATAACTTGAGCTATGTATGAATGTAGATTTAATGAGGATGGAATTTAGTAGACGAAAGAAGAAAAAAAAACGATTTATTAATCAAGGATATTACGAAAAAATGTATATATGTGTGGAACGATAAAAATGAGAACTAAGAAATTTATAGTTTTCCTGTGTTATCTGAAAAGTTTGTTTGAGTAATATACTAATGGATGATTTTTACTAGACGATGTGTTTTCTTTTTTCTTCTTTCGTTCTTAATTTGTTGCAGTTGAGCATCAGTTTGTAAAAAAATTAAGGCATGTCTTGGAATATTTAGTTATAAACATTTTTTCGCGTATGTTCAGAGTAAATTTAAATAAAAGCTTAATTCTTGATAAAAAAAAGCTCATTATTGTTAATGGCTTTCTACGAAATACCGGAAAAAATACATCTTTGAAAAAAAAAAATAGAGAAGAAGGAAGTTGGAAGTTAAGAGAAAGAGAGAAAGAGAAAAAAAGAAGAAGAGAATTGTATATCAAACAATTTTGTACTCGTCTTTCGTGAAGATAGGCAATGTTTTTTTTTGTTTTTTTTTTTACGTAGTCGCAGACTATGCACATCTTGTATTCGTTTCTGGTAGCGTAATTTTATTATTTTCTCTCTTTCTCTCGAACGAGTTACCCCCCGAGGCCAAGGAAAACGAGTATGCCGTAAAGGTGAAAGAGACAAAGAGAGAATAAGGTATGTATATGTATATGTATATAGGTAGGAGAGCTTGCGATAACAACTCGTTTCTCGCGAGGCTCGTTCAAAATATATATATGTATACTTGAATGTGTGCGAGAGAAAGAGAGAAAAACTATTCTCGACTACGTAATTCACGTAAGCTTGGAACTGGAACGATGTTTCTTTTATGGTGCAAGCCTGTCTCTCGTTTATTTGCTTGAGAAAATGTATTCCCTTCTTTTTTTTTATGTTTTGTTTAAAAATCGTACGTTGGTTTTTTACTATATATGCTGGTATTTGTTGTTTCATAAAATTTTATGATGAAATATTAAAGCCTGTAAAAAAGTAGTTGAAGGTTGTTATAGTGCATACAATAATAATAATTACTGAAAATAGAAAAGAAAATTTATCTTTAGCTAATTATTGACAATTTAAAAATTATTGTAAAATAAATTTTTAAAAGGAAATAAAAAACTGAATGTTATTTGTTTTTTTTATATATAATTTCAACTTAATTTCTTGGGATTGCTTTTTGCTTGGTTTTTATTTAATACACAAGTGAATATTACATTTGACGTTCATAATATTATTTTCTATACAAAATAATCAAATTTTTTTTTCATTGTTTAAATGCAAAAATATATTATGCAATTATTAAAGTATTTTAAGTCAAACAAAAACGGTAATTACACTCTTGCAAATGTTGACATATATTATTAATGATTACGTTATAGGTAACTTGATTGCGAACACATTTTATAATTTTTACATTTATTATGTTGATAATAAGTTAATTATTAAGTAAAACTTGTTATTAAAATATCGGGCCACCAGTTCATTCTTTTTTTTTTCTTTTTTTTTATGCAAACCACATAACCTTTTTATCGATTATTATCAACGTTATTAAATACTATTTTGCAAACATGAGCAATTGTTTTTTAATTATTAATGCGTTTTAAAAAATAACTTTTTTAATGTAATGAGTAATTTCTGATTATTATAATAATGTCTTATATTTTTATAATGTTTCAGTATCACGTTTTTTTAAACACTCAATAAAATTTTATAATTTTTTTAAAAAAGAACTTAGTTAAATTTTATAACAAAGATAAAACTTTTATAAAACTTTTTTGACACTCTGTTGAGAGTAATTCAGCATGTAAGAGAGATTGTGCAATGGCTTATCCGGTAAACGCTAAGAATCGAACCCACAACCCATGAATTACGATACCAGCGCCCTATAGACTAAGCCATTCTAGATATTGTATACTACTCTACCTTAAATAAACTACTCTTCTTGTACTATTATTTTTCTCCATCCATCTCATTAGTCATATGCGTCGGTTTCCACTACGCGATTTTAAGACCATATACAAAGCACAAAATTCAACTCGACTCTTTGTACTTGTTGGAAGTCAGAAAGCAAAATACAAGAGGTGCAAAAGAGAAGAGAACAGCATAGAGTAGATTGCATGGAAGTCATAGTCCTTAATTTACTCGATTAACTTCGTCTACACGTGAAGAACCTGAATGGGTTGTAGCTACGACGAAATCTGTTGAACTCTTGAACATTTTTTTTTAATTCTGAAAGCTCCGCAAGCTTAAGCTTTTTGTTCAAAATTTTTTCTTGTTCAGAAAATTTTTCAAAACAACACCAAAATTCACCTTTACAAAAAATATAACCATTAATCCTGATAACATCAATTAGATTGTTTAATCAGAACGCAAAGAAACACCAAATAAATTTTTTCAAAAATTAACGTAAAAGCACAATAGCTTAATCAAGATCATTAGGAAAAAGCTTACAAGACGATTTTTCTCACTTCATTGAACAAGTTAGCAAAATATATATAGAAAGAGAGAGAGAGAGAGATAGCAAGCCTGCTTGAAAATTTATGCTTTGGCAAATAAAGTAGCTGAATAATGCATAGTTCTCTGGTGCTGCTCATGATTTAATTATTTCGACGGCAGCGAGCTAGTACGTACCCTCCCATCCCCCTTTCCTTTTTATCATCATCATCATCATCATCATACTCGCTCGCATTAGAGATTACTGTATTAACCATGGTCGTGATTGTTTTCGCGAAAAGAGGTACCACTATAAGTGTTCTCTGAGCAGTAGAAGCAGCACCTTCCTTACTCGCTTGCTCTTTAGATAGCTTGGCAAGAGAGAGAGAGAGACGTAATTCCAGTAAGTGCAGTAATTATCGAACGCACTTTAGCGGAAGCGCATTCAAAAGCTCTTTATCTAGAGCGAGCTTGAGCTCGTTGGTGTGAGAAGTAAAAAAAAATTGTAAAAAAAAAAGAAGGGTAGGAAAGAGAGCTAGGTTTATACGAAAGTCTTTGAATAGTACGGTCGTTTTCTGAGACCTTTTATTATTTTTGTTTCTTTTTTTTATTATTCTTATTTTTCTTTTAAAGAAAAAGGATGATAAGTCAAAGAACCGGAGACTCGAATGTTTGCATTGGTCTAAGCATAAATTTACATTTGCATAATGTCAAGCTTTACAAAATTTTCTGTTCTGCTTATATTATAGTTATTTGCTTATTTAAATGATATTACCTTCTGTGTTTATATTGCTAACTGCGACTAATTATATAAATTAAATATTTAAGTGCACTTTGCGATTTGACAGGTTGAAGCTGTATTTGAAAATTTTTGTTTATTCACAGAGTAAACATTTTATGATGCAATAAGGTAAAGCACATTTTGTAAAATTTTCTAGTGAATTCAAAAGAAATAAAATTACAGAAAATTTAATACACTTTAGATAAAAGTTAAGTTTACATTATTTAAAGCCGATTTCGCAACCTTGCAATAATTACTAAGAATAATAATATTTTTTTTTCTTTTTTTCTGACATTTGTAAAATCCAGAAAAAAGAAGCTAATCTTGATTTTAAAAAAATAAAATACACTTAAGTACTTAAATAAAGTATTTTATTTATTCTTATTTCAATACACTTTAATCGCGCAACTTAATTCAAAACATCAAAGCTTTATATAACCATAATTAAAATTCTCTTCTCTCCTCTCTCTCTCTCTCTCTTATCCGCCCGCAAGTTACTCCAGTTTACAAAGCAATTACGCTTTTTAAGGAAGAGGGTAAAGTCAGAGAGAAGCAAAAACATCCAACACCCTTAGTATATACATATAAGAGTCAGCCAAGTTCATCTTCTTAACGCGTTGAGCTTCACCTTACCCAAAGACCTGCGGCAACGATTAATTTTCCCTACTCTCGATCGAAACTTACCATAAAATCCCCACTTAATTAATGACTAAAGATAGTCGAATTTGCCACGGTGTAGCTTCAAAATAATCCTATCGGTGACCGTTGATGTATAAGTAGACTAAGATAAAAAATAAACGATGTTGGTCAACCGAAATCTGTAAGGTTCAGTAAACGCTATATCGATGTGACGAAATTCTTTAGATTTGTTCAACGATTGGATTTTCTCGCTGCGCAGTTATCCACATCTCTGATTTCTTTTAAAGCTTCGATATTGTTTGTGTATTTTTATTTTTCATTTAAAGAATACTAGTAAAAAAAAAAAAGAATAGCGATATATGAACAAAAGAAGTTTGCTCTAATGAGTTATAAAAATTGTGTTATAAGCTGAGAGAAGAAAGAAAGAAAGAAAAAAAAAGATCTTTTGTGACCTAATTTTGAAAGCTGACAAAATTCGTCATTACGTTACGTGGCTATTTGTGCATTAAAAAGAAAATAAGAGTATACCATACACGTGGTGCTACTATGTGCTATACAAGCTACTGGTTATAGCTAACAAGGAGTTAATTAAAAAATTAAACGTTGTGAAATGAAATTTTACGCTTTAGCTTGACTGAATTTTGTGTCTCTGATGTATATTCATTTAATTATTATCGTATAAGGATTGAATTAATTTTGTTGTATAAAAGTTTTTTGGGTATAATATTTGAGTTAAGCTTTCGTTGGGCGATAATGTTGGAAATCGTTATTTCCACTCGATATTTTTTATTACAAATTTAATTAAATTATTATTATTTTTTTTAATTAGAAAAAAGTAGAGTATATAGATGCTCAAAAACAATTTCATTTTAGATACATATTAAAGTTTTAACTATGTAAATTTTCTTTAATGAATATTGATTTTCAGTCACTCCTTTCTTCTTTTTTTTTTATTGTTGCTTGACCAACACAGGAAATCGCTTTCATTATTTTAAACTTCGATTTCTTTTTTGCACACAAACCACTAAAAAATGTATACAATAAAAAATACAAAAGAAAAAAATTTATATATAAATGACGAAGCCAAAAATCTAGAACCTAATTTACCGAACAAAGCCTCTCTCTTTCTCTCTCTCTCTTATTCCGTTATTGAGCGCGTATCGAATTGAAGTACCGCAGAAGCCGCAAGCTCGTTACAGCGTACCTAACGATTTTGGAAAACGGCCATCAAAAAAACGAAAAAAAAAAAAAACACGAGAGGCCTTAGTAAAACCCCTGCAGAAGAGAAATATATAGATGTAAAATCTACAGCCTGTAGAGTAGGTTAAAAAGAATAAGAAAGAAAGAAGAAGCATTGGAAAGGACAAGAAGATAAAGCACGAGAAAAGTAAAAAGATGGAGCTATAGGTGAGTTTAAACTCAGGGTTTCCCGGTCGAAAGTTCGGGTCGTTGTGAAATTCGGAATCTGGAATAGCAGGCTGCATCTCAGTTTTTGAACTAGCTAAGCTTTCGAACAAGGTGGATAAGGGGAGGAGAGAAGGGATAGCAAGAGAATCGACGATAGCCAGTATATAGGAATAACAGAGGAGCAGGATAGTATATGTATCAAAGTAGTAGCCAAAATCAATAAATCTTTCGGTAAGATCGGAAGAGCAACTGCATACGGATATAAACGAATATATAGATATAAATGTGAAATTATAGATTATGCGTATACATATATATATTGAATAAAGCAGAGATAGAGAGACTTTGGCTGTCTAGCGTTTTGTTTCGCGCTATACACAACGTTGGCATACGCAAGCTTGCAAGCTCTTTACTGAGGTAAACGTACCAGTGCTTGACACCGTTCCAACTACTGCTGAGCTTTTTTTTTTGTTTCGTCTTTACTCGCTCGATACTACTCGCTCGCGCGCAACCGTCGGCAAAGCTTTTCTCATCCTTTTTTTTTTTTTTAAATTTCTTGTAATATTGGGATAAAATTCATTGATGGTTATTTCTATGAGTTAAGATGAGCATAGATTTTTTTAAATTTTGAATATTTATGTTATGTGTATGTTTGAATTTGAAAAAGGTTGTTGAGTTTTAATATGATCGATATAACAATTATGATATTTGATTTAATAAAAAGCTTTTCATTAAAATTTGTTGATTTTAAAATAATACAGAATAAAGCAGAGCTTTTGTTCTTATTTATTCGCTAAAATTATTTATTTGCTTTTTATATTTATATTATTGCATACTTGTAAAAAATGAACTTGTTAACTTTTTTTATTTAATTTTGTAACAAAACAAAATTTATTAAACATTCATATATAGATATAAACACGTAAATAGAATAATACGTGCTTGAAGTTATAAAAATGTTTTTTCACATTGTACAAGAATGTAAAGGAAGCTTATAAAAATAAAAATAATGTAGGGGTTTGTAAAAAAAAAAAATACATATAGGTATACTGATGATACATTTACAACTGCATAATATTTTGTTTTTATTAACGTTTTTAAATTTACATGTTCTGAATGTTTATATATATATACATTTATGATGTAAAATAAAACTGTTATTGTGTTGCTACAAAATAATAACAATCATAATAAAAATCATAACAATATAAAAAAAATTATTATTTATTATTATCTTATTAAAACATTAAATACAAATTAGACAACAAATTTATTTAAAGTATATTCAATCACCTAATTATCATATTTAATATAATCATTCAATTAAAACAACACATAGTACAATAATGTAAAAATACACGTTGTTCTTACCGTTAATTCTCTCGTATCACAAATGATCTAAAACTCCAACAACACAGTTTATTAAACTTTTAAAAAAAAAATCAAGTCACACGCGGTCAAAAAAAAAAAAAGTGGGGTAAAGAGAAAATCCACAGTTTACACGAAAGCTCCGACGAGTTCACTCGCGTCACGCACTCGCACCGGTTGAACTTTGGGATCGCGCACCATTTGACATATATATCTATAAAGATCGCACAAACTTTAAAATAAAAAAAAAATATTACTTCAAAAAAGAAGTGGGTAAAGTTCAAGAGAGCGTGTTCGTATAATAGATAACGTGTACTCTCTCGCGTTATAACAACTTATCACATGTGAAATCCAGAGGGCCTACAAAACTCAAGAGTATGAAAAAAAGAGAGTAAGATAGAAGACAACAGCAAAATATAAAGCTCTCTTTCTTTCTTCCTCTTATTGCACAAAACACACGTATACCTACATGTATGACTGAGTTGCTGCAGTGGCAGCACTAGTAGCAGCAGTATAGAGCATCAGCATCAGCAGCGCACCACCAGCGGTGGTAATATAGCACGATACATTGAAGTCAGATATAGTAGTGGTAGTAATATCAATGTATGTATAGGTGGTAGTAGTGCTGCTACTGCTGCTGGTGGTGCTGATGTTGGCCGGCCATCTCCTACATACCTACCGAGTAAGAAGGAGAAAGCGCGAGGATTTGACCTCGCAAGCGCAAAGGGAGAGCTTGCAGCGTTGGTGGTGGTAGTGGTGGTGGTAAAAGCGGGTTGAGTGACCCCCGCGCGACAACATACATACACATACACATACATACATACATACATACATATACATTGCATATACTATCGATTGCCACGCGGCCACGTGGTTCGCTGCACCTTGGCACACCGAACCAAATCCCGCGTGTTTCCAATGGTGGGGATGTCTATATCTCTCTTTCTTTCTCTCTGATGCTCCTGAATATAATATCCCCTCTTGTTCTGTCCTTTTCATGTGGAGGCTGGAGAAGCTTTTACCACCCCTACACTCCTTTTATACCTTGCTTCAACATCCCCTCTCTCTCTCTCTCTCTCTCTCTCTCTCTCTCTCTCTCTCTCTCTCTCTCTCTCTCTCTCTCTCTCGTTCTGTTACTGCTGCTCTGTGTGTTCCTCTTTTTTTTCACCCCCTTCCTATATTGCCTGCACCGGCACTCTTATATTGAGCTTGAGCTTGCGCTTCCCAACTCGCTTTACGCGATGCAATATAGGGGGAGGGGGGGGATGAGGCGACCTCTTTACTACTATTGCTGTTTTCTAACCTGGTCTCTCTCTGTCGCTTCGAATCTTTATCTTTTTTTTTCGGGGTAGGGTTTGGGATACTGTGTGCAGGCTCGTTTCGACTTTAGTTATTATTATTATTATTTTTCTTTTTTTTTGGACATCTTTATGATCAATATTTCTTATAATAGGATTTGAATTATCGTTTTAACTTTGTTGTTGTAACTGTATATTTTTTTTTTATCTTTTGTACTATATTGTTTTTTTTTTTCGAAGTTCTATTATTTATCGTCTATTGTTTGAATTATACTTTTTATTAGGTATATAACAGATGTTTTATGAAGTTGTGAAAAATTGAATTAAAATAAATTTATGTAGATTGTTATTACATAAATAAAAAATATTGATAATATTAAAAATTATATTGCGAAATATTGGTTATAGTTTTATGTTAAAATACTGCTTGGTAATTTTAAAAATCATTATACTTATAGTACACGGAACTTTTTTTTTATTTCTTCTTCTTCTTATTCTCACTTTGCAATAATACTATTTTCATTTCTATTTATACATAACTACATACACATCTTCTTTACCTTCTGCTTCCAACTTCTTATCATTTCTTTTTTTTTACATTATCTTTATTTTTTTCTTTTTATCCTAACCAACTCATTTAATTCTCCTTATTTTTATCTTCTTCAATACGTTTATTTCGTTTAATTTTTTTTTTCTTTTCTTTTTGGCCTAAGAAAAGTGTATTTAACTCTATAAATGACTATTTCTTTTTATCCTTCTATTATTCTTTCCACTTACATTTTGAGCGTACGCCTACTACCTACCATCCAAACGACAATTTTTTTTTTTTTGTTCCCAGGAGCAACTAATTTCTATGCAAATGCAGAAATTCGATATGTCGTCGTCATTTCTTTCTTTTGTCTTACGCTTTCGTGTGTACGTACATGTAAACATACAGCTTTTATGGTTTTTAATCTTCCATATTTTTTTAATAAAAATCTTTTTCTTTTTCAATATGTCAAATGCATAGTCAAAGCTATTTGCATTACATTTATTAAAAAGTCGATGTTTTTCAATACAATATCAGTAATATTCTGAATATAATAGAATTGTATCAATTGTTGAAGAAAATTGAGTTTAGCGAAGCAATTTTATTTGTTAGATTGTTAACTTTGTTTATTCAAGTAAGATAAGTACCTACTTCTTATATTTTTTTTGCATTTTTATTTGAATAAATTGAATGACTCAATAATATATTCTATCGAAATTTAAATCATTTTCACGAATAATAGTAATAAAATTTGCACAGATAAATAGTATATTTTTCAATATAAAAAAAAATAATAATAATAATAATAATAAAGTTATCGATATGTACCATCATCAACTCCAAACTCACCAACAAGCACCTTTCCTCAATAGCTATCTCCTTTCAAAAAAGCTCTTTGTACATCGGCTTATGCGAGAGTTACTATAAGTAAAAAAAAAAAGAAAAAAAAACTTATATTGTATATACCATACGAGAGATCGGATTTCGGACAGTTCCATTATTCGTATTTATGACTCGTATGTGCATATATAGGAGAAAAGAGAAAACTTTTCGTCACTGGCATACATACATACATACATACATACGGTATATAGATTTGTATTGAGGCCGAGGTTTTGAAACGCATCGTCGCGAGACCAAAGCTTCAAGCGCTTTAGAATCATATGTCAAAAATAAAAAGAAAAAGAAGAAAAAAATAATGTCTTATCATATACAGTAAAGCTGCTTTTGAAGGTTTATATGTCATTGCGATCTCTTTTACTAACCTTTATTCCTTTTACTTTTATCATTTATTTTTTGACATTCATTACTTTTTGCATTCTAAATAATAGCCTAATATAGTATGAGTAATTATAAATAAAAACTCGATTTTCATTCATTTTATTATATCATCATTCAGTATATATAAGACTAATGAAAAGTTATACACATATACGTATATTGGTAATTACATAACTTGAATTGATATTCTCTAAAGGAATATCGAAAACTAATAGAAGCAAAAAAAGACTAAAAGTAAATGGATGGGTGTCTAGTATATTTCGAGTATACTCGAATGCCCAGAAGCGATATGGTGATAGGTAGGTAGGGTAGGTATATATGACTGGATTGTGTATATGAAAAAGTTTTATTTCTGTTACGTTTATATAGGTATACAGGTTTTTTTTTTCTGCGTCATCGAATCTGATTGCTTGGGTTGTATATAAAAGAAATAGAATTTGACGCGCATCGATGAGCGACATTTTATTCGCTAGACTGGACGTCAATTACGTTATTGGAACAAGAATGTCAGAGTAAAAACTACGTTTCGTGAGACTAAAAAAAAGGGCGAACGATTAAAAATAATAATAATAATAATAAAAAGAGACATGTTTCATTTTTTTTGCTTTGTGTTGATCTTTTACTACTGTTGGTAGGGTAGTAATAAAAGAATATACGAAAAAAAAAGAAGAAGGAGAAGAAGGGAATTCAATAAATCGAAAATTAAAATCTTCCGATTTACCAAGCAGTCTCTATTTTTTTCTTCTTTTGTTCTGCGTTTAATTGAGCTGGTTACTTCTGCTGTTATATTTTATATCTTTTTTTTTTTAAATTACATAAAATTAATTATATTTGGATGAAAGATTTTTATTTATTTTTTTTTAAATTGAAAATAATTACTTTCAAGTTAAATTGAATGAGTGAAATAAATTCAGTGACCTCTATTTATTATCAATAAGAAATAAAAGTTTTTAAAAATGAAATAAGCCGTTTTCTTTTCACACGAATTTTGAAAGGAAAACTTCGTTGAGGTAAAAAAAAATTTTTTTTTTTTGTCATTATAAGAAGTCAAAAGGTGCTTCCAAGTTGAGAAATTCAAATTAACTACTGTAAACACTAAACCGAGATAGAGAGAGAAAGAAGGAAAATTTCTTTATACTGTCATTTTACGCGGTACTGCGTCAGAAGTACTTTCTTCCGGTTTGATGCATTAAGCAGTGAGAGGAGAAGGAGGGTGAAACGATGAGAAAAACAAGTGGTAGCAAGAATATACAAGGAAGAAAGGAAGAGAAGGGGATGAATGGAGGAAAAGTGAAATAACGTTGAGAAGCATGAATAACCTACTATAACGCAAGAAAGTATACAAAAACGTAGAATCTCGTTTACTACCAACTTTTCTTATCAATTATTATACGCAACTTTTTGAAAGAGGTAGTTAAAAGTAAACGCAATAGTTTGAGTGAAAATTGAGTTATCTGATATTGTTAATGAAATTTACCCTTTCTCGCTTACATGATGTAATTTAACATCTATTAGCAGTTTATTTAAAACGTTAAGCTTATAAAGTTTGTTGTACTTACAGTTAGTACTATAAAATTGCTTCAATAATTATCGATTTTTACTGGTAAAAAAATCTAATAAATGTAAAAAATTTTCCCTCCCATTAAAAAAAAAAAATTATGTTTAAAGTAATGACATGCGATGTTGAAAAATTCAGCATTATCCTTATACATAGTGATACAGCAAGTCAAGACAAACAACAATTTCGTTTTCCATCTTCGATACTAAGCTTCCACGCACGAACGAAGACGCCATAAAGTTTTTTTTTTCTTTCTCCTTAGCTTTATTCAATCCTGGTTTCGAATATCCTAGTGCAGTCTTCTTCTTCTACTCTACGTGTTTTTTCTCTCGTTTCCTGTGGCGTGCCATCACCACAAAGCTTTTTCGTTTGCTACTACTACTACTACTATGCCTTGGGCTTGTAATTTTTTTCTTTTATTTTTTTTTAACGGAAGGTTATATACCGTCAAGCAAAGCAAAAATTCATAACGTAGTTGTATGACTATATAATAGCTACGTAGGGCTTACTAACTTGTCTTTTTCTACTTACACAGGCGTCTTGGATTGCAGTACGGAAACTTTTATTGCTGGGGTTGTGCCTTATTTCTTTTTTTTATTTTTTTTACTCGATGTTACTTTACGAGCTTGTAGTTCTTCTTTCTTGCAGCTATGGAATTTTTGCAAAAGTTAGGTGGATTTTAGATTTTAATTGCATTAATTTTGAAGTTGATAATTGATTGTTTAAGAAAAACTAATTTGTTGAATTTAGATTTGATGAATATATTTAAATATTTTATTTATAAAAAATTTTACGTAGAGATATTACATTTTTATTAATGCAATTTAATAAACATAAATATAAAATATAAAACATAAAAAAATCAATTTAAAGGAAATAATTGAACTATATTTTTGTAAGGTCATAAAAAAATGCAATTACCATTTAATTTAAAAATAAAAATATCTCATCAACTTATTTTTATTATCAGCATTTTAAATATAAAAACACTAACAATCAAACAATCAATTAATATTTCCATAGACCAATATAAGTCAAATCCAAAATTATTAATGCAAAAAAGAAAAAAAAAATTGAAATAAAAAAGAACAAGCATTGAAAACCAGTCAGAAATGCCAGAAATAAACAATTCCCCGAGCGCGGAGTGAGTGAAACAACTCATACAATTGTAGAATAAGCTAGCATACGCAGTTTCGCGGATGTTTTGTTTTAATTAATCTCGCTCACAAACGGTCAAGCTTTCTGTCTCTTGTTTTCGCTCTTGCAGTTTCGGCAAATTTCATTCAAATGGAAACCCAACGTATATATTTTATCTCTCTTTCTCCTGACAAAACCATTTTATCAATATGGTACATATATCCTTCTGCCTTGCATATATGTTAAATTGGAATATCACCAGTTATTTTTTCATTTTTTTTTTTCAACTCTCATCATCAAGTGGATGATTCAAGTGTGGCTACTGCAGGATAACCACATTAACGTGCTTGGGTAATCGAGAAGCCTCTTAATGACTGAAATACCACATTCAAATATATCTGTTTTCCCCCTTCTCATTTTCCTCTTAATCACATGGATGGAAATTAAAGGGACTTATTAATGTGGTTTTGAACGAAATGTAGGATCGTTAAAGTTGAAAGCTTTTGTTGGTAGATGTTTGAAATTTTTTGTTACTTTTTTTTTCTTTATCAGACATAGCTTTTTGTGGTATTTTTTTTTTACATGGTGGAGAAAAAAAATGTTGTTTGTTTGATGGATTACAATCGGGTTCTGTGAGTTCGAGTGCATTACGCGGTGCTTTTACTACTACTGCAACAAGAACCGGAAATAAAGCTTTGCTTGTAGAGCTTGTATGTACTCATATTTCTTTGTTACTTTATCAAATGAAAAAAAAAAGTTTATGGAATTTAATGTATTAGAAAACGAACATCGATGCTGAAAAAAAAATTGTATTTCTTTTTAATGAATGAAACCTTCTTAAAATAATTATTTAGATAAAAAATATTATTAAAATTATAAATATAAAAAAAGTCTCAAATCATGTATTACTAGAATTAAGAGAATCATCAGAAAATTCATTAATACAGAAAAGTCTAAAAAAGCTTTATTTTTCAAAAATAAATATTTCAACAAACAATCGAACGAAAATTTAAATGTCGTTCACTTGACATTTAAATTCACAGTAGATATATATTAAAGCCAGTGGTGCAAGTGCAATACTCGGAAGCTTCGTTTACTGCATCCGGCAGAATAACATACACACACACACATACATACACACACACATACTCGTAATTATAATGATCGTAACCACTGCATCATCGTCAACTTGATTAATATCCGGATACCAGTCCAATGACACTGTCACTGCATTTTACCTTCCGTTCGTTAGGTCAAACTGAAATTTGTGAAAATTTAATGGTCTCACATTGGCAGTGCAAAAATTTATATGAAATAATTGATTATTCAAGTAAAAATGAATATTGCTACTTTTTGATTTTTAGGGAAATTTATTGATGTGCTGATTTTTTGAATTGGTTTATTACGATTGGTAATGGGTTAGTATGAATAAAAATTATAAAAGAGATGAAAGTATTCATAATTTTATAATATAAGTGTATATATATTATAAAGTTTTACTTTAATAAAATTGAAAAAAGTTTTAAAAGAAATTTTGCAGTTAAAAACGTCATCTATTTTACTTAATAAAATTTCAAATAACAAACAAACAGTAGAGGGAGACACAAGCTTGGTCAATGAAACATTGATATCTTAAGGAAACTACTTTACCTTCTATCGTCAAACATTCAATAAGAATACCATAGATGTCTCTCGAAGAAATTTCCCGTAATTTTTATCAATGTCAAAACTACGTAGTGCATATTTAAGTATTATCGATTTCTTAGATATTTAAAAATTTCAGAAGAAAAAAAATATTATGTTCATAGCCTGATAAACTTAACTAGTCTACATATTTTTCTTACCTTGAGACTTTATTATTTACATTGATATCTTAAAATTACTGAGAAATTAAAATTTGTTCAAAGATTATTCTAAAACTTATGACGCACTTATTTTTCAAATTTAAAATTTGTATTTCATACATTTTACCTTTTTGAACCAGCCATATGTGATATTAGAATATTTCAAATATCGCATAGATAATAAAAAATTTAAAAAGTAATCAACATAATCATATATTCTTTGTTATGTGACCTACTTTAAGAAAAATTAATTCCTCTATATGACTATATTAGTTTAAATTTTATTCTATTTTAATAATATTATTCAATATCTTTTTTTTTTCTTTCATCCGGTATAATACAAGGCTATAGAATATATTTCTTACCTCCAATATTGTTTTATAAAATATAAAGTAGAAATTAAATATGATTTTACTGAGTTTTAGCATCTTATTAATTTTTAAACATATTATATACTTTATTTTATTACAAACTTAAAACTCATCATCTTAAGAACTTAGACTCACGTCACTATAAGCTGTTATTACATTTAATTATGTCAGATAATAATCATAGCAGCTGTACAAAATCCATCGCTGAGAAAATCAATAAAGAAAAAAAAAATAAGAGACTTTGTTCTTTTCTTAAGATTAATTAAAGATGACAGAAATAAAAGAGAGAGAAAGAAATGAAAAAGTCAATCTTCATGATAAATCCGCTTACTTATATTTTTACCAAAGTACTTTCCGTCCCCTTGTCTCTTTGCCATTTGTTCTCGATGCCGATGGTAAAAGTAAGAGGGGATGGAGTAGATGGAGGGATTTAAAATGCATCTAATGTAGATTTCATTTTCCATATCTACAGATCTACTCGAGAATCATAAAAGTAACCATATATCTCAATTTTTTTTTTTCTTACAACAATCCATTACGTCAAATTATTTGATATTTTAAAGCAAATAAGAATATACGATGGATATAAATTTTAAAATTACTGTCATAAAATTATTAAAATTTTAACATTTTCTAAATTCACACTTTATTTACTCTATCAAATCTGAAAATCCCTTCACATCTTTTTTTTCAAAATAAAAAAAAATGCTAATTTTTCAAACTTTTTTTTCTATCGCATCACACATTAAATTATTCTTACTATACTTTAAATTTCTACAATAAAAGATAAATAAAAACACTATAACCAACACATTTCGCGCCTCCTCATTATGTGTCCTTCAAGAAAATAACGCGAGCACCTCATCAGTTGAGCTTCCGATTGGTAAGCAACATATAATAGACAGGCCTCCGGTACGTGATATTGTGTCAATATCTAATTTGCATTGTTAATAAGAAACGGCGAGTACGCTTGAAACGGTAAGAAAAGAAGAAAAAAAAAGAAAGAAAAGAAAACAAAAGTCGAGCGCCACGATAACGCTATACGATTGAAAGTTTGCACAAGTTTTCTTTAGATACATACATGTTCGTGAGAGATATTAAGTACACGAGTTTGACGTTGATTGTGGCAAATATTTTTTGGACCTCCCGGGCTTTTGCAGCTGAGACGTTGACTGAATTTTAATTGATAAAATGTTTGAGCTTACTTCTTTAAGTACGTGTTTGCTTGTGATAATTGAGCTTTAAAAGCTTTGTATTGTGGATTAAAAGAGGGATTGGGATGAAGTGGTACCGTAACAAGGAGATACTTTAAAAACTGATAGATATGATGAATTTTAGAGCTCGCCAATGTCCAGAATCGATATCCTTCACAAAATTACGCTATCATATTTAATTTATATGGGTCAAGAATAAAAGATTTAATAATAAAGATACAAATCTTATGTTGATTTTTTTTTTACTAATTTTTTTCCAATTTTTATAAATTGAAATTTTTACATTTATCGGAAATTTTTAATCTTGATGAAATAAAAGATAAAAAAGAAATTATTGAATATTCAAAAGTTTTTACCTTAAACTGAATAGCTATTATTCAACAATAGCAAGTAAAAAAGTCGTCCGAAGAATTACTAATTATTCGTAAAAATCAACGCGATAAAATTGCAACATAAATCAACTTCTATAACATTTTTTTTTCTCACCCACTCTTTTTTTTATTTTTTTTTTTATCCAGTGCACGCTGAGCCATAAATATAAGACTCTGGCCCTTACCTATATAACTTTTCTCTTGGTACGGGTGTAAAAGCCGCGGAAATGGACTTGTCACGTGACCTGAAAGCTGACCAGGGATAAAGAAAAAGAGGTTGTAATTGATGGCTTGAATATCCTTCTCCCCCCCTCAAAAAGTGGGATCTATATAAAGAATAATAGATTTATTTTCTTTTTTTTTTATTTTATGAAAGAAGTGGTTGCATTTGAAATTTGTTTTTTTAATAATAATTATAATTTCGAGTGATTGAAATAAATTTTATTTAAATCAAAATTTATGAAATTCATTTTTATTATTTTTATAAATTAAAATTTTTTTTCTTCGATGGAATATTATTAAGCCTCAGTGTCAAAAATAGAATAAGTCAGTTAATAAAAAGCAATGGACAAAGATGACGTTGGATATTTTTGGACTAAGTATGTGATGGATTTACTTAAAATCATATCCTTGTTCAAAGCTTTTGGTTTAATACTCTCTTATTACGAAAAATGCCGTAAATTCAAGTTATATACATTAACATTTTTTGTACATTAACGTGTATTAAGTAGCAACAAAAGATTTTTTTATTATTATTATTGAAAAAAATTTACTCCGATATGTTGTTTCGTAATCTTACAATCAAGTAATTATTTATTGCAAATTGATTTACAATCTCTTGACTCATTAATTTTTAATTTCAGAGCAGATCCTGAAATTGTATAATAATTATCACAAATCCTTTTTGACTTATAAAAAAAAAATTCAAATTTATTTTAAATTTATTTAAAATCATAATCAAAATATAAGAAAAAATTTGTATTCAAATAAGGACTTATGCTGTACTACAACAATAATCCATTGAAATAAAGCAAATCACGCATGTCTGGGAGGCTTGATATTCCTTAAGTTGTCGCATAACATTCATGATAAAAATCTAACCTTGTATTGGAGGTGTGGTCGTCGCTGGAGTAGTTATTAAACAACAAACTAGATCACATCGCATATGATGACAATTTATCGGTCAGTTTTACCGCAGACGCAGACAATTACAGATGTAATTCCTAAAAAAACTTGAAAATTATATTAAATAATATCAACATTTACAATAATTTGCATTTATTTTATTTTATTACACGTATAAATTTATCACAGATGTACAGAGCTTGTGTAAGAGAATTTATTAAACAAAAAAAAAAAAATAGTCGATAACGTAGTCATAAATTGGCTATTAATTTCAATACTAATAAAATAAATATCAACTTATTTACCTTTGATTAAATAAAACATAATATATCGTTGTATAATTAATTATCAAACTTGTTACATATCATATCAAAAAAATTAACGTATAGAGAGAGAAAAAAAACCAAGAAATTAAAATATCCTTCATTTATCTCACGTATAATAAAATATAAATATATCTATATTTAAAACAGATTCGTCACACCTCTAACTTTATAAAAAGTAAAATAAACCATACACGTCAGACATACAAACGAACAAGTTGAAGGAAAGATCTTTTAAATAGATTAAAAATTATAAACTATCAATTAAGCATTAATTAATTAGTCTCACGTATATCTGCAACTAACTTTTAAAGCGTCAATACGAATTATAAATTTTCGTTGTGGATTTATCCATAAAATCTCAGATCCACCATAAACATCTATCCACACCTATTACAACCATTCACGATCATAGTTATTTTCCAGATTAAAATGTATACACACAAAACGGTAGATACATTTATCGCGTATATACAAGTAAAGAAGAAAAAAAAAGAAAATAAAGAAGAAAAAGAAGGGAGAGGCATATATAATTACGGTCAAGTGAATAAAATCTCTATATCCGTCGTGTCTCGCAGATTAATTAATAATCAATATCACGTATAGTAAGTGAATATAAATCGAGATCCGTGATATTGATTATATTGCGTATCGTCAAGCGCTTCATATCGTAAAGTGACATGAGACGCGAAGAGTGAAATTAATTTTCTTGACGCTGCTAGCAGCTGATGCTTTGTTTAACTCAGTCGAGCCTCCGATTTTAATGATTTTTCTTTGATATATAAAAAAGTAATATAATTACTTTACGGTGTTAACGAACGATCCTTGACTTTGCTTTTTTAAGATTGTATTTTGGGATGTGTTAATTGTAGGATGATAAGTTGGGGATAGATGATTGTGAGATTTTATTGATAAATGATATTACAAGGTGGAATAGTTTTATGTTGGAGGGAAAATATTTGCATTTTTGTAAGATTTGTAAATTTTATTTGTAATTGATAATAATTTACTGATGATTGTATTTTGTGATTGTATAGGTATGGATAGATGACTTGTGAGTATACTATCCTTGATTCAGACTGATAATTATGAACTTCGTCATCTATGAATGAACTTGAGTTGTTGTGTGGTTGGTAATGTGTAAGATATTTTTTATAATTAATTTTGAATATTTTTGTTTGTACTTTATGTTTATTAAGTTAATTGATTTACTACGTGTAAATATTTTGTAATAATTGATAAATTTTGATAAAATAATTATATTTCTTGAGACTTTCGTATCAAATGTTATTAGTTAATATTTTTTAAATTTTATTTTATTGAATCCATCTTTTTCTTTTATAATTATTATCTAGTACAATTATAACATTGTGAAATATGCTTTAAAAAAAAAATTCTATTAAATTATTGATTTTTCTTAGATCAATTAATATTTAAATTAGCGATATACGCTCTTTAATAATTCAGTATTAAAGCTACAATTTAAATCACTTAGTAATACAATAAAAGCAATCACTGTGAAGTGCACGATACAAAAAAATGAAGGCGGAACTGTTATTACCGATAGAAAAAAAGAAAAAAAATGTAATTATTGTTTTCAATTATCAGTTTATTAATTATTTTGAAAATTTGTAAAATTTTTTCATGTGTCATGTAACATGCTTACATAATTAATTTTCTTAAGTAAATATTTATAATCTAAAGGTAAATTTCTAATATTCATAAACGTGACATAATTTAAAATATTCCAACACTTAAACTAAAGATACATATATAATAAAAGTATATTATTTGATGTATTCTAAAATTAAAAGATTGTACACCAGCAAGAATTACATAATATTATAAGTGCATATAGTCATTTTACGATCGATTATCGGCTACTGCACTGTCAAGTGGGGAGGATCTAAATGTCTGAATACTTATGTTAATTCTACTATCGTTTAATTAATTGCGAAGCATCAAGGATCTTCAGAAATGGAAGGATTTTCTTGACGATTTTAGCGAGTCATTTTCCACTCTGTTATTAATCGATACTTGTTCTATATAATTACTTAGATTTTTACGGTACATTAAAACTTTAAGATGGACTGTCAGTAATATCAAGAAAGGCCATATGCGCGACAAACATCTGTCCTTAGCGTTGTTCTCATGAAAAATTATAAATAAAATAATAAAAATCCTTTTGGTTAGAACATTATTGCAGTGGAAGTTTTACAGTGCAATAGCCTCTTTTTAATTAATGCTGAGGTTATTAATTAATTGAAATTAACATTATAAGATGTAAGAATATTTTAATAAATTTAATGTGTCCATTGAAGAGCCGTAAACGATATAAAATGATATGAGAATAATTTTTCTCAATTTTTTTTTCTCTTTCTTTGTGCGTTTTCTGCGTGGCTTATATAATGAACTATTTATTTAGCTGTTAATTATGTAGGCATAACATATTTGTTTTATTCTCATCTGCCGGTTAAAAAAAAAAAAAAATTGTACTTGCTATATGATAAATGTGTATCATATATGTAAAATATTTTAAACGTAATTATTTTAGTATCGCGTAATAATAAACGAATGAATAATAAATATTATTTTATCGTTTACGAATAATAATAATAATTTTTCCTACGGGAATAGTTTTTATGTAATTTATTTATAAACAATGACATAATTTTTCATGTTATATTCAAAACTTTGATAGGGTAATATATTATTAAATTGCTTATTACATAAAAACAAGAAAATTATTACACAATATGATTATTATAGCAATAGTTGTTTGTTTGTTTATCAATTGAAATAATAATGTTAAAATTATGCATTACTATATTCAATTTTGCAAGAATAATGTTTTAATAAACGATTATTTTTCTATCTATCATTATCATTAGATGATAAAAACAATATTTTTATTTCCCTTACTGAGAATATTATATAGATACAATTTACAATTTTACTATACATTATAAGTTTTTAATTACTGCGACGATATTTTGATGACTTGTAACTTGAGATAAGACAAGTGTAAGAGGTAATAATCGCACTTGTTACATTGTAATTTATTGTATGCTACCTTATCGTTACCATATAGGAGAAAGTTTAATAAATCTCGTAATTCATTCATCTTGACGGTCTTGCGTTGTCGTTACTTAGGAAGCTCATAAATTTTTCGTCGTTACTATGTAGGTTGAGACTATCGATTGAAATCAATTCGTCATCAGAAATTAAATTACATTTTTTACAATTTTAATTTTTTTTTGTAATATTTTTTATTTATATTGTTCTTTATTATTTCATTTTTTATTTCTAATCACAACAAATTACATAATTCTAATAACAAAAAAAAAAAATTGTTCAAAATATAATTATAACAAAACGACTATCAATACTTTCTAGATCGTATCACAGATCCATCATGATAAATCCATTCTATCTCTTAGTTTCCCGACAACGCCACACTACATGCTCATACATACAGTTAAAACACAACAACACTTGTTACAAATCGATCCGACCTTCAATACTGTTAATTTGTTCGTACGATCGAAAAGTAGTCGATGGCGCGCGTGCTATAACATGTGTGTGTGTGTGTGTGTGTGTGTGTGTGTGTGTGTGTGTGTGTGCTGTCGTCAGTTTGTCGATGTCAGTTGGTTTGCTACATACACAAGAGTACTTCGCGATAAGAAGCCCTCGTGCAGGATATACATTCCCTTGTCGTGTTATATAGCTTTGTATGGGTATATTGTATACAAGTGAATAGGAGTATACTGTAGGTATGTTGTTACAATGCCGGAACCAAGGTTAAGCGGTTCTAGAAATCGAACATTTTTTTTTTATTTTGTCTCTGTCTTCTCGTTCTTTTTTACTTTTTTTTTACTATGTGTTACTTGTCCTATTCTTTTATTCTAGTTTATTTTTTTTATCTTGCACTACTTGTTTTCTCACGTAATGTTATATCTTTTGGTATTGCTAATTACATTTGGTTGTTAAATTACTATCGTTTATTTAAACGTTATTAAGTACTCCAAAATTATGTTGTTTTAATTTATGTTTATTATATTATGTTGAAAAAACAAATGTATTACATTTATACGAATAAAAGTATATAAAATATCAAACAAACATATTTTGTTTGCTAATAGTAAAAATTATATATTATTGCAACAAAAGAACAATAAATTGTTCTTAGCATGCTTTTTTAAATTATGGTTAATATTTTTTTGACTAATTGCCCCAAGCCATTTATTTACGTAACGGGACCAATACAAGAATTAAATGTTTGATGTTTAGTAATAACCAAATCCCAAATCGATTGGAAACATGTAAAGCTTAACCACGCTGATTCAGTACACTTGGTCCGTATTGCATCTGTGTACTTAAATTTGATACGACGTGTCTTTGCGGCGGTGAATTTGAAATATGTTGTCCGGTTGGATGTAAAATTCTAGCATAAGATTGATTTATCGGAGCTTGAAGTTGTAATACACGTTGTTTATATTTTTCTAGTTTAAATAATAAATGATTATTCAATGCTTGAAAACGTTTAAAAAGTTCTTGTTGATATCCTTGTAAATGATTTGCTTCTATGGTACTCATGTTACACATAATTAATTCATCTAATTCATCTTCTAATCGACGTTGTTCAATTTTACCAAGTCTTATTTGTTCTTGCATAATTTGATCGTGTTCAAAAAATTTTTCTGCTTTTGCAACACGTTCTGAATTATCATCAACGAAAATTGAGATATCATTTAATGCATCTTCCAGATGCTCTTCTGGAGGAAGATTTTGTCTTGTAACGAAAAAATGTCGAAAATTTTCATTTTGTAGAATTCGAGCATATTTGTCAATTTTTTCGTGTTGACAAGTTTTTTTCATAGAATTTTGAGTTACATCTAAAAAAAAAATGAATGCCTAATGTTAATATACTTTTTACAAGAGAAAAAATTTTTCGTAGTTATATATTTTGCTATTATAGATGTAAATTATGTGATATCTTATGATAACATTCTACTTGAATCCATATTCGTAATTTTTCTTTTTTTTTTTGATTAAAATAATATCTTACCTCTTGATTTTACTTCCAAAATACATATTATTGAAACTAGATAAAAAAGTAAAATTTTTTTTCTCAAATACATTACGATATTTTAAAATTTTAAAGTTTCACTTATTTCTTCAGTAAAAAATGAATTTAACTTTTTAATTTGATATTTATATTTGTACTATCTCTGTTATCTCGTTACGTGCACATGTATAAATTTTATTAAAAATTCAAAAATCGATAAAATTTATTTTAAATAATTATCAGCATGAATTTGCCCTTAATGTTAATTTTTAAGCATCTTAGCAACATAGTTGACATAAGACTTATTTAGTTAAAATTTCATACAATATTAAAAAAATATTATTGTTCTTTTATAGACATTATAAATATTCATGTAGGTATAGGTATAATTTAGATGAAATTAATTTTAACAATTTATTATATTTTGTACATGTTACTTATAATCATAATTTTTTTACATTTATTTTTATAGCATCGTTGTTGTATCACGAAGACAAAAAGAAGCAAATAAGTTTTTATGACTTTCACAACAATATGTACACTTTTACATAGTAAAATTTGTATATGAAAAAAAAATGATTAGTTAATTAACAGGATGGTAAATACCAACAACCTACATTACCGACATTAGCTCGCTTATTAATTATTTTAACAAAAATAACGTAAAATTTAGTAAAACCCGAA
>JAPYZE010001228.1:0-27698 GCA_030522805.1 Leptomastidea abnormis | reverse complement strand
TTACTTTTCCCATATAACTCCATGTTAAAATTAACAACATAGCTAATTCCTCACTATTTCGTCCATAACTTTGTTTCTAAGTGAGATAGAAGAACGATTAAAAAAAGAAATTAAAGTACTAGTAATTTGCTTTAATTTATTTTTTGAAACGATTAAAAATATTGTTTAAAACCAAAGTTACAGGGTGACAAAGTGTGAATAAAATTAAAAAATTTATAAAAATTAATGTGTATTTTCATACTTTACAAGCTTGTATCTTTGGTCCTAAATAATGTTTTTAATCGCCTTAAAAAGCCAAATTGTAGTTATTTTCAAGCACTTTAATTTCTATTTTTAATCGTTCTTCTATCTTACTTAGAAACAAAGTTATGGGCGAAATAGTGAGAGATTAGGTATGTTGTTAATTTTAACATGGAGTTATATGGGAAAAGTAAGATGCACCTAAAAAAGGGTGTCACATCATAAAGATCACGTGACACCAATGTTTTTCGTCAAGTATATGGCTTAACGAAGAAAATGCGCCCTCAATCAGGAGCGTACCTCTAAATTAAAAATTTTTATTTTTTGAACCATATAACTACCCCTTTTTTTGTGGAATTACTCATATACGACCATACCTACGTACACGCGATTTCCAGCCGCGATGGCTTTTAATAGTGTGTGCTTTCTCACTCCCACTTTTACAATACTCGCGTATATATATACATATATACCCCTCTCGATCCCTCTCTTTCGTTCTTATATATATAAATATATACCTATATACTGATATATACAACCACAAGAATATAACCGGGAGATAGTATATAGTCAGCAGCAGTGGCGGCGCATGGGAAGTGAAGGAGGAGGAGGAGGCCGAAGAGTAGGAGGTGAATACATACATACATACATACATACATACATACATACACAGTAGTAACGGGTGGGGGAATTGGTAGTGGCCAGACACACCGGAGGCTTGAGTGTAGCAGCAGCAGTATATAGTGAAAAAGAGAATATAGCGCGTTATAGTCAGTCTAGCACGAGCAGTCGCTCTGAAAACGTCGTAGTTGGCTCTTGGATATTTCTTTTTTTTTTTTGCTATTCGCTTGTTTATCGGATTATATACCTATGTGTATATATACATACCGGTAGTGAGTAAATATATACTATTTCGTGATATTTAATCAAGCAATTTTTAAAATTTAAATTGTTTGATGTTATTATTTTTGTTGTTATTGTATATCTGAGTGATATATATTAAAAAAAATATTAGATATCATATTATACGTGTATACATATTTATATATGTATAGGTATATGTGTAATTGGATTTATAACAAGTGTTAAGTTTCGTGTGTATTATTATATATACATAAGTTAATAACATAATAATAAGGATACAGTATATTATGCAGTGTTTATAAAAAAAAAAGAAAGAAAAATAGGAGGAGATTGAAGACGATAAAAGCCGGCTGTTTTAGCCTTAAGGTACGTTGAAAAAAAAAATAAATAAAAAAATAAAACACAACTTTATCATAAACCTTTCTTTCCATCTCTTACATAAAAAAAATTGAAAATCATATCTAAATTTAATTTTTTTTTTCCCGCGGATTAAGTTAACTTGAGACAACGTATTATGTTTCTAGTTTAATACACATGCGTGTACATTTTTATATACACAAAAAAAAAAGAGAGATCAAATTAAAGTGTAGGTGTATAAACAACACGTGAGAGAGTAGACATAGTTAAAAGAGTCAAATATACGTTTAAATAAATAAAAAATAAAAAAATAAAAAATTGGAAGGACTACTTGTATACATAAAAAGTTGTATCATATATACATATCCTCTTTGCCTCCTTTTACACACATGTACACTATACACAGTTAAGAGAAAGATAAAGAAAGAAAGAAAGAGATAGAGACAGAGAGAAAGAGGCTTTCTCCGCTTTTCCGGCTCTCATCCGTAATAGTATACCGCTCTTTTTTTTTTACACTTATAAAGTTTCCATAGACTCGTGCGCATTTACTATACTCCTTCTTTTTTCAATTTTTTTTTTTCTTTTTTTTTTTTAATAATAAATAATTTATAAATTATTCATTCATCTTTTGGAAAATACAATAATAAGAAAGTAACTATACAAGTAGATATACCAATCTATAATAAAAAGAAGCGCGGAAATGTAAAGGTCCAGTCTATTGGACACATATACCTACATACATGCATGTATATTGACGATCTAAGCATAACATAATATAATATATATTCTTATATATCTATACTACTATTCCTCAACAACTATATGCACACACGCCTGCATCAGGTCGATGAGCCTCCTTCTCCTTTTCGCTATAAGTACTATACATCGCGTGTGCATACGGACGTATATAGATACTTACATGTAAGTGTGCTCCACTATAGCCGGTGGTGGACATGTAGATGATATACATATATATGTATATATAGTAACTGCGAAGTTGTAGTCGATGAAGGGGGAAGGGAAAGAGAAAGAGGAGTTGTTACTCTAAAGCCCCATCACAACGTGTGATGCACATGTGGTTATTTGTGTGTGTGTGCGTGTGTGTGTGTGTGTGTGTGTATGAGTACATGCGACCATCACCTCCTCCTCCTACTCCTACTCTTTCTTTTCTCCTTATGCTCCTTTTTTCGAGCGTTTGTTTACGAGATACGCACGCGTGTACATAAGTGTGTAATCGTGTGTGGGGCAGCTGTTTTAATATGTGCGATATAGTTATATGTATATTTGTATGGATATGTTGATAGTGATGGTGAACAAAAATATGTTTTTTGTGTGTGAACTCAAAAAATTTTGATAAGGTAAAAAAATATATGAGTGATGGATTATAGGATGTTTTAGTAACGTTGTCTCTTGACTATTTTATTATTTCGCGAGTTTTATAAAAAATTCTGAAATGATGAGCGCTTCAAACAGTATATCAATATTTATACATGAAATGATAAAAGAGCGATTATTTAACCGAATTTATTTATCTTATCCAATTGTATACCAAAGGGGATTCACTATTGTGTTTTTTTTTTTTTTTTTTTTTTTACAAAAGTGCGGTATATTATACTTTGATATATAATAATCAATAAATCATTTAAAATGATAAACTTTTTTTTTTATGTTATCAAATATCAATACAAAATTTATTACTTTAAATTCGTTTATATCCCTCAAATATTCTGTTATTTTAACGATATCTTGTCATATAAAACATTAACACAAAATGTAATGTTTATATGTGTAGGTGCTTTTGATAAGTATCGTAATATAATGCATTTCTTGGAAAGCATCTGATCCATTATTATATATATTTTTCTGTGATATGATATAAATACGCAATACATATCGGTCATCCAATATCAAACACACCATATACCTATAAGATACAAACTAGATACCTAATCTTCATTTTTTTTTCGTGTTAAAACGTATTTTCTGATTTGTGACGAGATCAATAACTTGAATTTTTGAAACAACTCGGTAATCATTTGATATCAAACTCAGTCATCGTGTATAATCCACATGATAAGGAATTAGATAAAATTTTTCAAATATATAAAATTGCATCTTTTGATTCTATAGTATATACATATAGAAATAAACTAGTGGACCAAAATCTTTATTTTATGTCCAAAAAAAAAAAAAAATTAAATTCCCGCGCGAGTTACTATAACACGCGCGCTTGAAATACTGGTATTTTACGTAAGCGGCCAAACGCGAATGTTAATTACATAAGAAGCGCTACCTGCTGTGATCGTCGAACTTCTGATATGTATAGGTATATATATTTATACTTTTGAAAGAGGTAATATTGGGTGGAAGAGAAAGAGAAAGAAAAGGTTTGGATTGGCTATATATATATACCTGTGAATCTTGTAGAATTTTAGTGTGGATGTAAAAAGAGGACACTTTGAGATTTTAGAATATTGTTGGGAGAAGAGGATTTTAAATATTTAACTAGACGAGAAGGTTAAATGAAATTGTATGACGAAATAAAGAGAATAAAATGTATTTGTAATATGTGAAATTTGGTAAAATTAAAAGAAAATTAAAAAAAAAAAAAAACAAGTAATTATTAGTACTATTTTATAAAAAAATAAAAAACTTATTTAATCTGAATCAAATTGAAGTGTAGAGATTTTGTGTAGTGCTAATTTTTAAAATTTACGAAGTGCGAGTTATTTTAACAGCGCAGCAATTCAAAATTATATCGTTTATTTTTAGATGTAACCTAATTAAGTAAAGAATAGATATACTTTAACGCACACGCGAATGTGTATAGTCGATCAGACTTTTATAAAGACTATTTCATTTACGCAAATCGAGGGTGATAAATTTTAATAACTTTATTTTATCATACTGGTATAAATAACTATCCAAAACAAAGTAAAAACGTAGTATCGAAAACAAACAATATCAATATGAGAATAAAAAGAAATTTGATTGAATAATCATTTCTGTTATTCGTAAACAAAATAACGTCAACATATATAAGAAGATAATGAGAGACTTATTATGCAGTCGTAATCTTTTAAAGAAATAAATTTATAAAAAATTATAAGAGATTTGAGATACTTAAATAGTGACGTTCTATTAGTACTGCTATTATATTTATCGTGAAGTAATATAAAAGTAGCGCAAGTTAGTGTGGCTGAACTGCCCCGAGGACGCAAGTGTGTAGGAATTTTTGGGTTGATTCCAATTTGAAGAAGAAAAAGAAGAAAATGTGCGTATAAAGATATATATATATATATATATATATATATATAAAATTTAGTTGACTTGAGATTCAGATTTGTATGGGTGTGGATGGGTTTGAGAAGTTACGATTTTTAAATAAATTTTTTGAAATTTTAAGATTTGCAATTTTATTTTCTTTTAAATTTTTGTAATAGTAATCAACAAGTTTTTATGTAAGTGCTGTATTAATTCAAAAATATAATTTGTGCTTTATCAATATTAAAATTTTTCTTAAAAATAATTTTTTACTTCGACTTTAAAATGATAAATTAGTATGTATGATAAAAATAATTAACATCTTGCTCAAATAAAATAACAAATATTTATCATATTGCTCTAATAATAAATCTCAAACGAATAACAAATCATAAATATTATAAAATTCTTAATAAACTATAAATATAACAAAGATAAAACAAAAATTCCACTCAATAAAACGTCATATCACAACTACATAAAATAAAACTTTCATAAATCCAAAATATTTTACCAAACATAAATAAATCCTCACAAATACACCCAACTTCTCAAAAAAAAAAATTGTATCTCCTTATATACATCATCCAATATATCCTCCACGTAATAATCCTTCCCGACTTTTCTCGAAATTGCGCATGCATTACACACACAAACACACCACTCCCCTCTCATTTTTCCCATACACACACACACACACACACACACACACACACACACACACACTTACAAAACAAAAAGACAGAGAGCCGTCAGTCTCGCAAAAACCTATCTCCCGTTCGCTTTAGCTCACTCGGATCTCTTATACTTCACTTTCACCACGCAATTATCCATTATACTGTATACCTACCTATAACTTAACAATCCCTCCACAAACGTATATATACATATAATCTTATCGTTTACGGTAGATCAAAAAAAGAATCATCCATGGTCATCCAGATCCACGAGTTGGCCTTCGTAAACTTGAGCTTTTTCTTTTATTTTTTTTTTTTTTTTTTTTTAACAAACAGACTTGAGAGATCTGGATATATATAGGGAGGAGGATGATTTTTTAGCGATGCTAAGATATTCTCTTTGGGTGCAAAAACCCGAGAGAGAGAAAGAGAGAAAGAGAGAGAGAGTTCGAGGTCGAGTTAATTGCGTCTCTTTTTCTCTGTCTTGTAGATTTTTCGAAGAATAATGGTGTATATGTATACTTGAATGAACTTTAATACACGTGGGTGGTAAAATGGAGAGAAGAAGCTTTTAAGTTGCTTGTGAAAGAAAGAGAGAGATAGAGATTTTTTTTTGGATGCTTAATTAGTCGATGGTAAAAATTTGCCATTGGAAATGTATGTGTGAGTATTATAGTGGGTGTGTTATATGTATTTTTAAATGTTTTATTTTTATCGGATTTTTGAATTCTTAGCGGGAGATATGGAGGTCGTTAAGATTGTTTTTGGGAGATATAATAATAGAATTGACTTTTTTTGTCTTTTTTATTGGGAATAAATTCGAATGAACTTTTTATGTTTATGACTTTGAACTGTGGTTGAGTTTAAAATTTATAACGAGATGTTGAGAAAAAGTTAATGATCACTTTGTTATTGTTATACTTAATCGATAATTAATAGTATTTAATTATACTAGATATTAAAAAATTAATAATAATATAAAAATTTTAAAGACACATTTAATTAATCAATTGATAATTAAAAAAAAGAATATTTTCTTTCTTTAAATAAATCATTTTACCATGCTAAATATAACTTAACATTTTGTTATCAACACAATGTTTATGAATTAACAATCGTCAATAATACGATAAATACGATATTCAAGCTCACTATCCTCTATTCTCTTTCCTCCCATTTCTCCTTTCTCTTCAATATTAACAATCGTTAAAAAAAATAATAATAAAAAAAAACAAATTAAACTCATATTCACCACTTAACCGTAAACACAAGTTAAAGCGCATTTATATTTATCAATGCTTATAAATACAATATCAGAATAATCATATTATCCAAATGAACACAACGTGTGTATATAAACGTAGGAACCAATCGAACCGTAAATTTCCGATTGAGCAATTTCAAAGTGCGCTTATTAGTCTGCTGACCGCGATAGCTTTTATATAGAATTAATAGTGGATAATAAGGGTGGAATACAAAAATAAAAATAAAAATATATTATATATCCGAATCATGAGGTACATATAGATAGAAGAAATAAAATAATTTGTATCACGTGTGAGTATGTTTATGTGGTGATCATTATAAGTATACTTGATTCCCTGTGGGGTACCTAAAAACTCGTTGACGTTATGCAATGTATAAAGTGCTGGTTGGCTTTTAAAAAATAAATAGCCGGTAAATCTATGAATCTCTGTTAATTTAACTCGTTTGATGAAGTTTAATTGCATTTATATGCAGGTGCTATATGTATTTAGAAATTAAAAAAAAAGAGGTAGTATTATAGCTTATTAATGAGAAGTTATTAGTGAGACCAAATTATTAGCTTAATATACGTACATCCAAATCTGTAGTTACTTTATTTTATTTTTAATTTTTACAAAGTATGAAATTATATTTGATAAAAATTTATAGTTTTTTGATAAAATGAACTTTTTTTACATATGTTGTAGTTATTTTTAAATAGACAATCTCTAGATGAGAACGTTTATAAAAAAGAAGAAAAAAAATGATGATTAGTAAAAAAATAGAAAATTGTCAGCAACGCGTTAACTAGTAAGGAAATAAAGATAAAAATAAATCTATTTTGCAAACCATTATTTTATATAACACCACATCTCAAACGATGATTATAATAATAATGATGATAATAGTATTTTTTTTTTATATAAACTGTGCTACACACAGAGTAATTTGAAAAATCATAAAAAAGTCAGTTGGAGCAACAACGATTTAAGATATCTTACATAAACACAAACACAAACACACCTAGTTTTAAACAGTTAATCCAAGCGACGACAAAGTTTCTTTAGATCGACTTAGATCATGATAAACATCAGTATTTTATCAACAAAAAATTTGAGAGAGTCAGAGAGACATATAATATATATTTTAGTGACCTAGAAAAATAAATATATCGGTTGGATGTAATCAACTGATTAAAATAAGACTTAAGAGTAATCTCTTTTAAAAGCTTTTACAAAGCAAAAAAATTTGGATATGATAAATGTAATTATTAAAGTATTACAAAGAATGTAATTCTAGAATAATACGTATTTTGAAAATCGAACTAAATTCTTGTCTACGAATATAACCGATTTTAGAATAAGAAAAAATAAATATGTATCAATTGTCACCTTGATATTCATGGGCACTATGCTACATTAACTTATGTATGTAACGATTTATTATTACGTACACCATCTCTGAAAAAAGCGGATATATTTACAGCATAAATTGGCTTATTTGAGTTATACGTGTATATTCCTCCGTTCTCTTTTTAATACTATAGTAAAAAAAAATTAATAGATTACATTTTCTATAAACACGAATACGTAGCTTTGAAATTATCCGTCTTTTTGACCCCTCTTATGAGGAGTATTTCGGACCAAAGTTAAAGTAGATAGCGGTTTTGATTTGAACTCACAACCTTTACATTGCGAGTCGCGCATCTAACCGACTAAGCTACTCAGTCTTCGAAATAAACGTTTATGAAAACTAGTGATGACTGAAAAAGAGTTGACACGTGTTTTGATACTTATAAAGATCCTTATAATATAGTTATATCGTAATTACAGTAATTATTATTATTACACACGTGGACGTTATTATTTTTTATTATTTATTAATATCGCGAGATTGTAATGAATGAAACGGAAGTGACGCTTGAGTATGTAATTGATTAAAACGTAAATTTTTTGTTCTCGTTATGACTAAATTTAACTGTATTTGTGTGATTATGAAGATAGGTAGAGTTAATTGTTTTTATACTACTGGTGACTAATTTATTTCCTCTTTAAACTTTGAAAATTTCCGGTTTTTATTTTTTTAATATTTAATTTTTAATATTAAAATTGAATTAATCGTGATAATAAAAAATGAACGATCGATTAAAATAATTTTAATTCAAACGTAACTAAAGTACAATCACCTTAAAAAAATAAAAAAAAAAAATTACTGATAAACAAAAAATAAAATAAATCATCATAGTATAATAACATAAAATAATAATTTGTTAAACCAAACAAAAGCGTGACTTTAAATATATGCATACGACGTTCTTCTCCACAGACTCTCAAAAACGTGACTTCCTTCCCCCCTATACCCTCATTCTCTTAAAGCCTATTGTTTTCTAAAAATTAAATGACTCTCTACAGTAGTCTCGTGGTTAAAAGGAAACATCTCCATGAATAAAAAACACAGTTAAGTTAGAATATTGTTATTAGAAAATTATTCAGTTTTATAATAATATTCCATATATATTTGTAACCAAGAACCACTACATACATTACAATTCTTAAACATATTACGAGAAAAAGAAACAAAATTTAATTTTTGCATAAACATATTCACACAGGCACAAGCTAAATCATAAAAATAAGAGATAAATATGTTTTTCACATTTCGTCATTGATAAATAAATCTTTAAATATTTATTTTTACTTATTTTTTTTTTTCCATCAAGGCTCTCTTATATATAGCGACTCTATTCGTATTATAATTAAGATAAGTCTCGCGATTTTTTCTCGCAAAAATTTAAAAAAATGCAAATTGTTATTAAAAGAGTCGAACATATACATATACATATATGCGACATAAAGGGGTGAATGCTCTTTCGCTAATCCTTTACGCCTTTGGAAAGTCAAGCTTCTCTATCTATCTCTCTCTTTTTCTTGCATCTATAAAAATCATGAATTATTCATTGGACTGTTAATTGAGCTTGAGAGTATGTATATAATGATGAGATGTGCGTATATATACATATAAGTTGAGTTTTATGTTTGGCTTTGACAATAATGGTTATAAGCTAAAGCTATATCTATCTAGAAAAAGATGAGCTGTAGAGAGAAAAGCGAGAGCTGCTGCAATATTTATTGATAATTTGCATTTGGTTTTAAAGATGAGAAAAAGTCTATTTGAGAGACTATATATATAATAGCGAGAGTTGATGAATTGATGATTTAGAGATTTTCTCTTATATGCACTTTAGAATTTTTATTTTCATTTTTTTTTTAAAGAGAGATAGTGTTTGAAAGTTATGTGTTGATGGATTAATGAAATTATTCAGTAAATGATTATTTATCCTTGATAATATTATAATTCGTTGCTTTCGTAGAAATAATTAGAATAAGAAAATAAAGTAATAAACGTATCATGATTTACATTTTGCGATTTTTAAGGTATTATAAATTACATAACACATTTAAAAAAATATAAAAAAAAGAAAATTATCTAAATTCAAGGCAAATCCAATATAAACAACTAAACCTTAATTTCTAAAAAGCAAAATTTTAATTAACGAAACCCTTCTAATACCTACATTCTCTATCTACAAAAAAAAACTCTCAACACCACAAATTTACAATCCTTACAAAAAAAAAAAAAAATTCCAACCACCTTTTTTCAAACCCATTAGCAAGCGAGAAATCCAATTAAACTATCCAATTATGTAAAATTTACGGTTACTGCAGTAACGCAGTATTACTAGAACGTATCTATATACGTATTAGTATAATAGCAACGACAATACGTATAGGTATACATATATAACTAGGAAGAAGTACGTGACACTTTATGTATATAATCACACATACACACTTACTTATTTAACCAAGCATAAATTAAAATCAGCACTTACATATACTTGACTCGTGGGCGAGTAGCCAAAAGAAAGAAAAGAAGAAAAAAAAGGATATTTAATTGTCAGATAGCAGGAAACTTCCTAGCTAATATGCGTATCGTAAATCAGATGACTTTGATTTTGTTATATATAGATGAATATATGAATGTGAGCACGTTGTTGAAGCACGTGCTAATATCGCTCGCGTTTTAAGTGACGAGGATAAAAAAAATATATATTTTGTGAGATGGGAAACAGGAAAAATTTTTTTAGAGACGATAGATTGTCGATACTTAGTTGAAATGACGATGTCTGGTAAGGAGATTATGGGGCTTCATGAATGTGTGTGTGTGTGTGTGTGTGTGTGTGTGTGTGTGTGTGTGTGTATAATGATGGTGAAAAGACTATAGATAGTATGTGGGTTTAGGGAAAGATTTAAATACACAAAGGTGTAATTAGATAGGTTTAACTTGTATACTAGGAAATCTTAATTTTTTTTTTTAAGTATATAAATGAATTTAATTAATTTTTTTATATTTTCTGTGTTTTGAAATTAGTATAAGATTTTGAATATTATACAATAAGATGACTAGTATTACATAATATGAATTTTAAACAATTTTACAGTTACACGTTTTCTAGAATTTTAATATATTTTGTCACGTTATGTCTTTTCCGAGTCACATTATTTTTTTTTCTTTAAATTAAAAATAATTTACGTGTTGTATATAGTTATATAATGTAACACGTTATAGCACGTGGCCAAACTTGTTATTACAAAGTGTCAATGAAATAAAAAGAAAAAAAAAACAGCTTATCGAGATGTTTACCGGACACATATTTTTATCCTTGTCTATTTTTAAATTTAGCTTCTTCTTTTTTTATATATTATTTCACCCTAACTGATGATTTGACAAAAATATTGAAATTTAAAAAATAAAAAAATGAAATAAGAAAATAATAAGCCGTTAATTAACCTACTAATAAAAGCATAATTGACATGTTTACCACGTTTTTTCTCATAGTTCTACTTTTAAACGTAATTTTTATTTTTATTGCGTTACTGTAATAGAAGGTTATACCTTGCTGACATTAAAAAAAAAAGACTATACGGTTTTAGTGCAATTATGTAAACTTGTATTTTGCAAATAAGTTAAATCAGATTGCTTATTCGACTGCTACAGCCTCTTTTTTTCTTTCCACAATAATTAATTTATTGTTACAGAGTAATCAAAACTGATTCTAGCTTGTAATATTTAAATTTTTCAAATAACTTATTCTATTCACGTAACAATACTAAACTAGAGTTCTAAACTTGTTTTGACATTTTTATCATTACAACTCAGAAAAAAAAATGAATGTATTAAAGTTCAAGGTTTTATGACGTATTTTTGTTTAATCATTTAAACGAATAAAGAAAGTCAATCGAAACACGTGTCAAAATTAACGTAGTCTCGCTAATTCTACACTAAAGTATGTTTTGACCGTTGCAAATGAAAATATCACAAAACAAAAACAAAATTCTTATCAGCTCTCAAAAAAAAAAAAGAAATAAAGTTTATATTTTTGATAAAAATAAAATTGTATATTTTAAACATTTTTAAACATTCTTCTATCTACAAATATTTTTCTCAAAATAAAAAATTAAATTCTTCTTTTATATTTACATAGTATTTTGATATATCTGTAACTGACAGTTACTAAATTAAAATCACTGCAAACGAGAAATATTAAAGTTATTAATAAAACTCTCACAGTTTTAACTTAAAACTTCCTTCAAACTTCTCAAATATATCTATACACTTTCTTAAAAAATAAAACATAAGCATCCAAAGCTTGATATAATCCTTTCACTAAAGTCTTCTCTTCTTCTACTTCCTTTTACAAAATTAACTTTACCCTTCGTCAAAAATTCACTAGAATTAACCTTCATACCTACTCGTAATCTCTTTCATAAAACTTTCAAAATCCGGTTCTGTCTCTCAACTATACGACTACCCACTTTGCATATATTTCCCAAGCAGAAGCAACTAACAAAGCCGCAACTTTACTCTAGCATTAAATTCAAAATCCATACGAAAATACATTTCTGTAACTAAAGATATAAACTCTTTATTTTTAAATTATTTATATTTTAAACAACTTTAAATTATAAATAAAAAATCTGTTTAACAATATCTAATTTATCATTTTACTTATGTTTCAGCGGATGACAAAAAGAACTAAAGTGGCAACAGCAAAAACACCAAAATGCCTGGTCACCGGCAACCAAGTTCTTTGGAGACACTCAGTCTCACACGCGTCTGTCAAGTATTGGACGGTACCTGTCGTCGACTGCAAGCTTGGTCATTGGAATCATCGGTAGCTTCGGTTCTCGCCTACACAAAACAAACAGTACGTCCATACTTCGCCAACGCCTTAACAGCCCGACTGCGCTCACAGGTGATCGAAGAAACGACACGGATGCTGTATGGACCATCAACAGATGGTTCAACTCTAATAGCTGGTCCTGCTCCACTTTATTTACTAGCTCTTCTACTTGGACATGACATTAAAAAATTAAAGGTCAACATGTGTTGCTACTACGGATGTAGCCATCAGACTGCGATATTAAAGCTACTAGCAAGCGAAGGTGTCGGTCTTGAATCGCTTGAGCTTGCACGTTCAGCTTTACTTGGTTTGGATTGCAAGCTCCTTGGTTCAGCATTACTCAATCTCAAGAACCTTCAACGTCTAACTCTACGTAACATCGCAAGTGATTCGGTTCTCCAAGTGGTTGGTATGGCATGTCCCAGACTCGTAGTCCTCGATGTCGCCTGTTCACGTCAAGTAACCGACGCCGGACTTAAACAACTCCTACTCCACGTGGAATTCCGAGATCGAGCTCAATCACAACATCAGTCACATCAACTTGAACCAGGTAGCAGATCGTCACAATCAAGTAGCTGGTCGCGTATCAAAGGTCTCTGGGCAAGATTGAAACTTCGTGCACCAAAATCAGAAAAACGCGAACGTCAAGTACTACTGTACCATTGTGAAAGTCGAACACCTTTATGTGACACTCTGCGTGTTTTAAACGTAGCTAACACAGGAGTAACAAGTGCAGGTGTTTTATTAGCCTTAATGCATGTACCTCGATTGGAATCACTTGCTGAATACAGTCATATGGGTCGTGTCGTTGAGATTATGAAACGTGGTGTAATTGAACTTAAACGACCATTTAGTCTAACGCAAGCACGTAGCTGTCGTACAACGCAAGCAAGACTCGAGCTTTTATCGCAAGCTTGTCCAAAACTTGAACGTTTACATATATCAGAACCACAACATCCACCTGATGCTTTAGCTTTATTTCCACGTGTTGCTGCATTAAGTGTTCATGGTATACCAGTACAAAAAGAATGGCTTGAAGGTTTTTATGCTTATTTACGTGCTAATGGACCATCGTTACGTGAACTTGAACTTCGCGTGGCTCAAAATGATGCGCCACTTGAACTTGATCTTAAAGAGATATTCGCTTGCTGTCCAAATCTACGTAGTTTCAGCAAAGATGGAGCTAACGTCGTATGGTCGTCAACAGGACCTGATCCACCAGCATTACGTCATTTACGTCGCGTTCAACTTGGACGTAAAGTCAGTGCTTTAGCTATTACCAAGATTTTAGAGCTTGCACCTGAATTGCAAGCTCTTCACGTACACAGTTGTTTCGATCTTACAAATGAACAACTTGAAAGATTACTTGGTTCTGAAACTAATAGACAAACTGGTAGACCAGGACGAGGTTTTTGTAATAATTTGGATAGTGATAATATGATACCATTACGTAATTTGGAATGTTTTTATATTTATGAAGCTAGTAAAGTATCAGCTAATACCGTACTTGGTATGTTAAAAAGTTGTAGGAGACTTAGGAGAATTGGTAATTTGGCTAATTGGGGTCTTGATTGTGATGGTGTTAAGACGTTGAGAAATACTTTGGCTCAAGCTAATCTTGATGTTGAATTGTGTCCTGGATCACATTGGTTTTGGAGTAGTTGTATACAGTAATTGATTATTTGAAGAGTTGATTGTTTTTTTTTTCTGTGACTAGTGGGATAATGACGATGATGACAATTATATGTGAGAGTGTGATTTAGTTGTAGTGAAAATTTTGATTTTATTGAGAAGTGAAGAACGATATAATAACTCTTGACTCCTTTTTTATTGTACTTTTATTATTATACGGCCTATCACACCATTAACAATGATATATATGCTGCGTCATATAATTATCGATTGTACCGAATATATTTATGGTGTGTAGCGTCTACAGCGATATAATAAAAAGAAAAAGAGTTTAAAAAAAGTGTGACTACGAATAAAGTCAACATACGATGAAAAAAAAACGATTTGCAACTTTATAAAAACAATATCGCCACCCACGTAAAATATATTGCAAAATGCAGACTGTAAATTCATCAGTATTAAATATATAATCGATTTATAATTATATAAAAAACCCGATCAATAATCTATCGACTATACTCGCAAGAGTAAAATATTATGCTATAGCTTAACGAAAATTATTATCCCTCAATATAAACAATTTCGATCTCTCGTACTTTCGTGAGAAAGTGGTCGATATATAATATCGAGATCGTATTATACATATATAAGGGAAATAAGCTATAGTAAACAGTGAATACGTATTATAATAAGAATAATAATAATAGTAAAGCTCGATTGTCACGAAAGCCGTAATATTGTATATAGAATCGAGAAAGTAGAACCGTAAAACGTCGACGGTAAACGTTCTATATAGCTTTTAAAGCTTTAAGCTTCTATACATAGATACATATATACCTATACCTATCTATCTATCCCCGTGAAGCCTTGCCATTATACGAAGAATATGCGAGGCTTCGTTATATTGAATATAGGAGACTCATCGAAAAAATAGCAGACGAAGCCTGCTTATAATATATAAGTATATATACATATTGTAGACATATTATAGAGTTTGTTTTAATTTTAACGGCAGACTACGAACGTTAAGCCGATAACGTATTTTTTTTTTTTTTTTGTATAAGTGTGAAAGTGTGTTCAAGTATATATATAGCGAGAGCTAATTTTTTTTTTTTATTATCTGCATTTATACAAATATATACATATATTAAATGTATAATATTAATGAAAAAAAATAAAAGAAAATTGTCAACGATCAATCTTGCAATATTTATATTATATCGTATATATATTAATAATACGCGACCCGTTCCTTATCGCCATCAACTTGCGTCAATCACTTTAATCTTTTTATCTAACGTTTTGCTATAAGCGAAAGTATCGTTTGTTACTCTCTTTTTTTTCGTCTTTTTTAAAAAAAGAAAAGAAAATGTATTTGTTACGCGACAACAAACTTTTTGTAATGCATGATAAATAATAAAGTCTTTATTATAATGATATACCTAAGTTTGATGTGTATTTTTATTTTTTAATTTATGTACCTGTCAACTACTTTCTTATAATCAAATTATCAAATAATTAATGTGTAAATTCAAAAAGGATCTTAATTTTAACACAATTTTTCTTCAAGTCATAAAATTATCTTTGAAAGATAACTCAAATTATAAAAGAATTTAAAAATCTTATTTTTCTAACAAATAAAAATTAGAATTTTTGTTTTTGGGATTTTGAATCAAGCGTATAATTCAACCGCAGTTTAAAAATTATTCAATTTTTTTTTCTTATTTGAATTTTGAAATATTAAGAATAGATTCATTTTAAACTAATTACAACTAAAACCTATATTTATGACGTTCGCATCCATAAAATATTTTAAAAACATATATTTTGCTTTTTAAATTCAGGTAAATTATCATTTTTTGAATGAATAACAATAAATATATTAAAATATTTTGAATTATTATATGGCATCAGCAATCAATCATATACTTTCCTTTATAAAAAAAATAAAAAGTAAAAAAACAAAAAAAAACATACCTCTGTAAATCCATGCGACTGTAAAAGCAGATTGATTAGTTTCGTATCAGTCTGAAATATCTTATACGTCATGTGAAACTGTTTAGCAGGTGGATCCTTTGGAGGCTCAGCCAACGCGGAACATCTACAAAAACAAAAAAGAAAAAAAAGAAGATAGGTCGGATGTGATGATGATGATGATGATGATGATGCTGCTGCTGTCGTCAAGTATGTGTATATAAGTATATGTGTGTTGACGTTTCAGCTCTTTTCTCTTTTTCACTCGTGCTTCGTCTTAATAAGGAGGTGAAAATACCCACTTGAAACGCAGCATCGATGTTTTGCCACCACTTGGTCCGTTTAACAGCCACTCGTTCGTCTGGACGTTTCTCTCCTTCGCCGAACTGCAATGAATCAATTAAATTTTTTTTTTTTTTATTTTTTATTTTTATGTGCTTTCTCGTATGTACACAGATTTTTAATTAATTTATTTATTTAATTGTAGGTATGTACAGGCACGAGTTGTACTTTATAAAATATTCATTTTAAATCGTTTTTATTAATTATTAACATTGAATTAAACTATATAATTTTTAATTACTTGTTAAAATCGCTTCTACCCTATTATAATAATACTAAAAGAAAATAGTATCCATGTGCATATCTATACACTATAGTTTACAGGAACATAACATTTCTGGTTCTGTATTCATAAACGTATAAAATTCCGATCATAAACACTATAAAAAAAAAATAGATACATCAATTTCACATTACTAATATATCTCTTACTTCCGTACTGAGTAATTCATTTTTTTTTTATTATTATTATTATTATAGAAAAATGCAAATTTGATGGCAAGTTTTATTGGCACTTGCGAAATGTTGGATGGAAATATTAGGAATATTCGATGAAGGTAGAACTGCAGGTGATCGTAAAAAAGTAGGATTCTTTTTTTTTATAACTCAGTATAAGCAAAGTACTTGAGAGCGACTGAGAGAAAGAACGAAAAGCGAAATGTCTATTAACCGTAATGTATTATGCATATTAATTGCTTCATTATTGTGGCTATTTTCTTTTCTTTTTTTTTATTTTTTACATCGGTTGGATTACTTTACAAATTTATTTGCGCTTTATTTTAATTTAAATAATTTATTCAAGTTACTTTTTATTTTTTATTTTTAAAAGTATGTTTTGTATATGAGGTTATTGGCATTGCTTTTTTTTTATTTACAAGAGAAATATTGTAGTTTAGTTTAGGAAAATTCATCAATTAAATATAGTCAAGAAAGTTTAAACAACAATTTTATGTCTGTTTACCAAGCGCTTTCCTCAGATACGCTTATATGTATGTATAAGTTAGTTTACTAGTTTTCATTAGGAAAAGTTGAATTTCTACTTTAACGATCGGCGCGCTATATCTACTATATCGTATTTATATATATTGAGGCTATATATACATGTATATTTTTTTAAAAACATTTTACTGCCAACGTATTAATAAATTTAAAAAAAAAAATTCAAATTTAATAGTTATTTCTCAAGCTGTACAATCTCATTTAAATCATATACCAATTTATATATAAATATATTTCTTAAAATAAATTATTGTGTGTCCCACTTGATTAATAAATAATTCAAACAATTTTCTTATGCAATTTTATCTAATGGTGTTTATGGTATGCGTGTACTTTTTATATAATGTAATATACATATAAAGTTTATTCTATAAATAAATAACGAGAAATACATAATTGAATTGATAATTTTTAAAAAATAATCTAATTAAAATCGCACGCATTCTAGACGAATTTCTCGAAATATTTTAAACTAAATAAATAAAAAAAAGGAAATTAAGCTTTAAAAAAAAGGTATAAGTGCTCTAGTAATATATGGGTCATAAATAGCAATTTATAACTGTATCTCAATAAATCCAAATGCTCGTAAAAAATGTATAATAGTGTAATTATAATAAAATCAGTTATATACTCGAAATATCACGTTTACACTTATATACGATTCGAAATACATATCAAAGGCACAAGTCGATAAATAAATAAATAAAAAAAATCATTGAATTAATAAAATCAGAACCGGCTGGTGCAATCAATTTTCAGCTTTCTAAAGCTACACAAGTTTAAATAAAAAAAAAGAAAACTTATCAAACCTGCTGCTACATTTCTACAACCACAGAAACAGATATAATATAAACAAGCTCGATTTTATTAAAAAAAAAAACGATAACTTTCAAATTCGATAAGCTCTGCAGTATAATGCACGTGACTATATAAAAGCAAATAAATATTATATCATTGCACCTGCAAAAATACGGGGGGGGGGCGTAAAAGTATTGGTTTTAAATATTAGCTATATATAATAATCGATAAAGCCGGTTCAAAAAGTCCAGCAGCTGGCGCCGCCTTTGCCGGCTACCAGCTGATGTCGATAAGGTTGGAATCTACATGACGCGGATGGCAATACGCGAAGCTTGCGGTTATAATATTGTGAGTAATGGTAAAGCTTACTAGTTATTTATTAAAAGTTTATACTTTAATTTTTAAATAATTTTTGAATAATAATAAAACGATTTAAAATTTAAATTTTGTTGTAATAAAGTACAATATTTAATTAAATTAGAGTATATTTTTCAAAAATAATATAAATTTAAATCGAATTTTTTTTTGTTAACCTAATATTTACTTAACGTACGTAAAAATATTTAAGAAAATATTTAAATGCTTTAAAGTACACATCGAAAAAAAAATAGTAGCACCGTGTAGTTAAGATATTAGAGTGATTATTATTACCTGTCGTTTTTATCGGTATTGTGCGGTTTGTGAACAAACGGCTCTAAAGCCTCTTCGCTGCTGTTTGACAATTGCGACATGCCGGATAGACTGGATGATGACATCAGTTGCTTTGCTCGTTTACCATCAAGTTTACCAGTTGTTATGTTTTTCATTTGCGATAACATTTTGCATCTGAAATCAAATTTTGAAGAAAAAAATGTACTTAATTAATAAAGAAAAATTTAATATGTCTTGTTTAATCTACTTTCATCTGATTATGGTTATCAGTTATGTTAATCATGAATCATGGAAAATTTTTACTTTCTATAAGTTGCAGCTTTAAAATACAAGATTTTTAATAAATACGACTTTGAAAGCTCTGTATACTAGTTTTGGAAAGTAGTTTAATTTTATGTGTAATTTTAAATGTTTTTTTATGTTTATTCATTTTAATGGTATCACATATTTTTTTAAAAAGATTTTAAAATTTGAAAAGCTAGAATCTTAAAATAATTTTAATTAATTTTAAAATATTAGTAAGAGAAAGACGTCAGTTACATTTATTGAAAATACTGAAAATATTGACTGCGTCCATATCTATTGATTGCTTATTGACTTTTCGTGTCAATATATATGTAAAGAGAACTTGTGTTTTTTGCTACAGCTACAAATGTAATTGGCTATAATGGTTACTATTCATAAAAATATTACTAAGAATAACTTTTTTCAGAAAAGAAATACAAATTAAATTATTAATTTACAAAATTAATAAAAAATTTTAAATAATCGAATTTAAAATTTATTTATATTATTAAAATAAAATTTTAGAAAATTGACACAAATAACTTAAAATATTATTTTAATAAAGTAAAATTATTTTTAATAAAATGTAACTAAATAAGTGTAGATAAATACTAAAAATCATCTGTCATATACAAGCTGACGTCTCTAACGATAATAGAAAAGAAAACCAAATTTACTCAACTTCCAACGTAAAATGCTAATAGCTGTTTGACAAACTGTCAGAATGACATAAAAAAAATAAAAATCAAATACAAAATTTAAATTAAAATAAAAATACAAAAAAAAAAAAAAAAAAAATAAAAAAACTAAAAAAAAAAAAAAAAAAAAAAAAAAAAAAAAAAAAAAAAAAAAAAAAAAAAAAAAAAAAAAAAAAAAAAAAAAAAATATCAAACACTCGTCAAAATGATTATATCAAAAAATAACCACATATACATTTTCAATTTCAAAAGTCTACAACGTAGGTATTGGTCAAGCTTCATGATGGACAACCATATATACGCAAGAATTATACGCCTCCACAAAAGCTTAACCATTGCATGTCGTATATAGTTACATACTCGATCTAATTTGCATTTTCCTTAAGAGAGAAAGAGATGCATCGTATATACACACGCCAAGGACGGTAAACCAAAACTGTAGGGTATATATTTAAACGCACCGCTGAAGTGCGAGTGTTACGCAAATCAATTTTTATATGCGCACGAAATATACTGTATATAGCGATGAACCCATAAAAACTTTTTTTTATGTTTTTATATCGTAGGTATCACTTGGTTTATATTCCTCATAGACATTGATGCTTTTTCTTATCTGATTTGCATTTATATCCTATATCACTCAAAAATTTTTTTTTTCTTAAATATTAAAATAAAGTAACATACTTGAATTTTTTTTTTATTACTACTCTACTTAAGTAAAAAAAAAAATTAATTAAATTCCACCAACTAATTTATCAGATAAATACCTATATTGTAACGTGTCCCTTGATAACACAATAATAAAAAAAAGTATAACAGCCTATCCCAGTTTCCACCCACAATCCATATACACTGTAAGGTAACATCGATAAAAATCGTCCCCAACATTTCTCAGAAACAAAAACCCAATGCGGAAGCTTAAGCTCTACATTTATATATCCACACATACATTCAAGAAAAGAAAAAGTAAGGAAAATAAGAAAAATATGGTAAATCCACGTGTATGTAAGTCACAGCGATATGTATGAAAGAAAACTCATAACTCGGTCATCATACTTATAGCTTTAGATATAGTTTCGCGATCGAAGAAATTCAACTTTCCCATAGCTACACATACATACATACATACATACACCTGACTATATATAATCGAATATACAGTTTTTTTTCTCTGTATGTTCGGAGACACACAAAACTCTCGTGTACATTTGATAAAAAGCCACCCTTGACAGTCTATTCTCGTAGAAATGTCCGTAGGGAAATCTAAAGGACACACGCTATTATAGCACATACATACATACACACACACATACTTGACAGTAACTATACAGTATAAATACAGCTTTTGGAATTGTATATGCAATTTATCGATTTACTATCTTTGTAAGTGTATAGGTATAGGTAGGTATTACTCAGACTTGAATTTCTTTTTCTTTTTCTTTACAACTGTTTAATGCATATTATCTTTTTCTTAGATTTTGTTTTTTTTTTTTTTTTTGTTAGATAAAAAGGGGGGGTTAGCAAGAATTTTAATGGTTCCGTTTTATACGTTACATATATAGGTAGGTATAGATCTTGATTTTGCTTTTAGAATTGCTAATGATGTGTTATAAGCCCACGCGTATTTATGTAGTATATATCGTGACTTAGCAATCGAAGAAAGTTAATATTGTAAGAATTTATTTTTAAATGGATAGGATTTGTTGAGAGAGTTTGGAATTTTGAATTTTAATGTAGGATTTGAGGTTGTTTTAAAATGTGTGATTATAAAAATGATTAATTTTATTAAGTATAATTTGATAAGTATTTATGGATATCTGGATTTTTATGAGTGATTGGATGATTGATAAAGGTAGTAGGCTTATTATAAATTAAGTATCTTAGGCGTTAATATTTCATCGAGGTTAGTAGCAGTTTTACAACGTTTCATATAGTTTCAATGTAATTGCCATGTAAATGTGGTATTGAAAAAAGAAAAATATACAAGTAAAAGATACCCTGGAATTGTCCAGGTATATGACATTGAATAAATGCTTGTACTACTTTTACTAAAAATCAATCATGTGAATTTCAAGCTAAGGTTAAATTTATTTTATTCATAAAGGCTATTTTAAACAATTATTCGTACCTACTTAAATAAATTTTTTTTTATCTTTTTGAATGTTTTATTTTTAAAAATTTATTTTTGGAAAATTTTTGAATAGTATTATTTAAAAAATTATAAAATTCAACATTATCCTCATTTCGGATTTAAAAAAAAAAATCAAAAACCAATTTCTTTTTTTAGAAATTAATACTCCAAGTACAAAATAAAAAAACAATCAATTTAATAACCTCACACACGCACATCACAACACCATGACATCCTACCCACCCTCATTTCCTCAATATAACCTCCCACTACTATAAAAAAAAAACCCACCATCATTTAAATCAAATCCAACACTATAATATGTACAAACTCTGATCAAACTCCAATTGCAACCTATACACATTATACAATCATCATAATCATCCACCTCCTATACCCATAACCGGCAAATGAATCAGCTTCCGCGAATTTCAATCGCAAAACACACATACCACCCCCTTCTATCATCATCATCATGTCGGCATATATTATACGCCCGCGAAAAGAAAGAAAAAAAAAAGAAACTTTCGCGCGCGAGCTCAAGACGTGATTCACGTGTATGTAATGCTACTGCTGCTACTGGAAAGGAAAAGAGGGGGTTATAGATATAGGTTTTTATCGTATAGGCACATCACGCTCTTATAGCTTACGATGGTCACGCACGCTCGATTCTTCTCTCTTTGAAGATGCTTCTTTGCTAGAACAATGGGTAGTGTAGTGAGCTTTGTATGTGACTGTGTTTATATGTAAGAAAGAAAAAGAGAGAGAGAGAGAGAGCGTGTTACATATCTTGATTTGTTTTGGGTAAATTTTATATTTTTAGTTATTTTTTTTTTATTTTAATTGATTTACCGTGTGATTAAAGTTAAAAAGGCTAAATTTTAAGATTGATTAGTCGTTTTTAAATTGAATTAATCCATGTCTCGCAAAATAATGGTCATTTATACCAAATTAAAATTTTTATTAATGTTATGACTTTTATTAAAGTCGTCAATTATTTAAAAATATTTTGTTTTTCAAACCTTCAATATTTATTGTAGCATAAACAATATAAAATTTACGATATTGATTATTAATTGTATACATTTATGCCAATTTTTAAAAAAATAAATCAAAACAAAACAACTTTACACATAAAAATTTCCAAAACAGGGGAGATGAAAAAAATGTATGTGAATCGAATTCATCTGATACATACCATCACCATCGACTTACAGACAAATTCACGTATATAACAGCCTGTCATATATAACATCGCGGCGCGTCTATTTGTTGGGAACAAAAAAAAGAAATAAAAACAACCTCAAATCGTCGATAAAGAGTTATAATCGGACGTGTGTTCCACTCGTCCAAAAATCAACACAACGCGGCACATCAATTAAAATTTAATCCTTCGCGGTTCATATACAAAATTTAACGTTGTAATCATCTCAAATCCAACCTTAACCACACTCTCTTTCTCACATCGTAAAAAAAAAAAATCAAATTTTTTTCTCTCATCAACCAAAACCTTACAAACCAATAAAAATTTTAAACTACTCACCGTAAATCAATATCAACAATCCTTCTAAAAAATTGTGCGTGCTTCAAATAAAAAAAAAAACCAAGTACAATGATACCAGCGATATGGTGGCTGAAAGGGCAGAGCGTATATTGACAAGAAGTCGCTGTGACGAAGCTTGTTGTAACAGCAACAACAATAACAACAGTCAAATTCGTAAAAGACCACGAGGTAGACGTCGACGAATGCAGGATCAAGAACAAAATTTAAAAACAAATTCACAAGCAACAGCAACAAATGGATTGGTCATTGAAACAAGATCAGTTAAAAGACAACAGAAACCAAATTTATTGTCATTACCACAAGAGATACATCTTATGATACTTGGTTATCTTGGTGCTCGTGATCTTAATACTATGAGACAGGTTTCGGTACATTTTCGTGATATTGCCTGTGATCCGACGCTTTGGAAGGATTATGAGGTACAATTATTTTAATTTATTTATTTAATTATTTTAAAAAAATTTTAATATCTTTTTTTATTTTTATGTCAGATTTTTGATGACAACACGAGCACACCAAGTGTAATCAACGATTTGAAACGAATGCCATTTTTAAAGAAGATCAACATAAGAAACCGAATGGATTGCGATGAGATTTTACGTCAAATATCAATATCCAACAAGAATATCGAGCAAATATCAATAATAAATTGTACAGGTTAGAACAGTTACTAATTAAAATAATTAAAAAAATAAAATCTTAAATTAATTATAACCCAATTTACAGGTTCAAGTTCAGGTTCACTTTATCTACGTGCCGGTTATCTAACACGTATAGCAAAACGTTGCAGACGTCTTCATACATTACAATTTCACGGTACGAGATTTCGTGGTTTAAAACTATTTCGTATGATGGGCGAAGCTGGTTCAAGATTACGTTCCCTACAAGCAACAACGACGCGTGATCAATTTCGTACATTCGTACGTCACGCAGCTTACGTTACGGAATTTGATAGGAAATTATTGGCTTTGTTACCGAGAAAAAATTTAACCGATATGCAATATAAACTTGTATGCGAAACACCTGGACAACCTGCTAAAATATTTGTTACTTATAGGGAATGTAATGGTGATTTAATTTATTTGGAATTTACACCTAATTGTGGGGATATTGATAAAAATATGGTTTTAGATACGACTAAATTATGATATATGGGTGTGTGTTTTTGTGTGAGTTTGTTAGTTTGTTAGGATGTGGAGGTTTTTTTTTTGTTTTTGGTTTTTAGATTTGATTATTTGAGAATTTTTTATGTTTGATTTTTGTGAGAAGGAGGGTTAATTGTTGGGAGGAATGAATTGTATGTCAATAGTATTTTTTTTTTTTTTAATATTTATGATTCCATTTTTTGTATTAGGCATTATAAATTTTAGTAAATTATTTAAATTGAGTGATGTATTTTTGTGTGTTATTTTATTAGATTTGTCAAATTTGTACATAAATGATAATAATAATAATGAAAATTTTTAATAAAAATTTAAGACAGATGTCAAAAAACATTTTTGATTATTTAAACATTTTTTTTATTTAAATGCAAACTTTAATTAAATATTTTATTACATTTCATCACATTTGACTGTACATAAATAAAAAAATCAATTACATCTCATATATTTTTTCAAAAATATTACTATACAAAGACCTAAAATAAAACTGATTTAAAACACGCCAAATGACACTACAATTTTACACATTACAATCGATCTATCTACCTACTTCTTCAAAAAAAAAAAAAAATAAATAAACATAAAAACCACTACAAACCATCACCAAGTTATCTTTATTCCATCCACACATATCACAATTTACTCTCTCACCTCAAAACAATACCTCGAAATACTCACAACCTAAATACCATTCGATTCTACATAAGTTTTCACACTCAGAATAGATATATATCAAGATTTACATCAACAATTCACGCCATCAAAATCGAAAAAGAAAATAGTCGAAGAAACGATCTAAAGCAAAATGAGAATTTCACACAAAAGAGTCACGTGTGTCTTGTGTACTAATTTTACCGATACTTTGTGTAATCGTATGAAGAAATAAAGGAGGAGAGAAAAAGAATAGTTAAATTTTTGGTGAATGCTGAATAAGATGAGAAGAACGTTAATGAAATTGCTACAAATTGATTTTTATTCCAAAAATATTTTTTTTAAATTTATATATAGTTTAGACACGGTATATGGAATGAAAAATTCACGCAACACTTTTAGAAATTTCTTTTTTTTTTTGTGTTACTTGTAGCAATGAATTTGGCTTAGTACCAGCCGACGTCTGTTTTTTAAGAATTATAAAGAAGAGCTTTTGGAAGCTTGCCCTGTTTTACTCATTCTTATATACACATAGAACTTTTTTTTTATGCGGATCGAGTAAATGTTTTTATTGACAAGTAAATTAAAATTTAACAAAAAAATAATTGATTTTGGAAAATTGATAAAGATTAAAGTATTTTATTATCGTTTATGTATATTGTACTTATAAGATAGAATTAAGAAAAATAAATTAAATAAATTTAACATCTGAAAGGATGACAGTAAAATCTTAAACTTTGGTATAAAATAAAATGTATTAAATTGTACATTTTTAGACCTAAAAGCTTAACGATTTTTTGTTAGCTTTTGTGAGTCAGACGACCAGTGGCTTTGATAAAGATCCGGTCACTCCCTCTTTTACAGAAATAAAATATTTAAAAAAAAAAGAAGAAAAATAAGAACCTATTTGCTTTAGAGTATCGCAGTTGACTTATTTTTTAAATAACACAAATATCCACACAAAATATTCAAAAATTATTATACACTACAATTATGAAATAAAAAAAAAAAAATTTAATTTAAACAAACATAACCATTACAATTATTTTGTCACCTCAAAAAAATCTAGATATATTGGTTCAATTTTCCTTTTTTATCAGTGGCATAAGCGACGAAAGAAACTTTTTAACCGCTTTGATAAATCAACCAAACACACACACACAAGACAAAGTTTTCTTCATGCAAATTACTGCTGAAACTTTTGTGCCACACTTGGGACGTTAGTAAACGATCCAAGTGTCTGCTAAACTATTATTCCTACGAAGCACGAAAAGAAATACCAGTTCATATGTACATACATATAGGTATAATATATGTACATGAACATTTTCACAGGTCCTTTAATTTCTTCAACATGAAATAATAACTTATATATCTTCTTATTTAAATTCAACAACACATACTCATACTCACACAAATGGTATAACAAAAGTAAATATAGTCCAACTATATACACAAAGTTAATATTAAATTAAATGGGAATCTAATAGATCTGCACTACTTACATTTCATTTTCAATAATATATATCCAACCTCAATATCTATAACTATAAAATTTTTTTCTTCACAAATCGCGTGTCAAGTCACTTTTACCTTCTATAATATATATAATATCGAAGCACACCAAATTCTCGCGATCAAACAATTACATCAAGTAAAAAAAAAAGAAAGACAATATTTCTAAGAATAATAAGAAAATCTCGTAAAATTTTCAATTCCACGCGTTATAACGTTATAATTGAAAGTCAATTTTTCAACGATTATACATTACCTATACAACACAGTGAAAAAGACTCGCCGTCTAAAAACCACACACGCGACAATGGTATAAGAACGTAAGCGTCGTTTCGTTCGTCTATTATTTCCTCGTCATTGCATAAGCCCACGCTAAAACTTATATGTATATATATATATATATA
>JAPYZE010001227.1:0-66744 GCA_030522805.1 Leptomastidea abnormis | reverse complement strand
ATTATCCACTCAATTGTTTATGAAGTATCGGTACGTAATCATCATACTGTGCAGTATACATATTTCCAGCAATAGGATCACCCAATCCATATTTATCAGCAAATTTACTAATTGAAAATTGAGGTCTTCCCCGAAGAGAAGTGTTGCTCGTATGTATTTCAGATGTAACGTCGATTTTTCCATTTTGTTTGTACACCAATAATATGTAACGGTGAAGTCCGGTACCTTTTGGTGGTCCCGAGCCTATGTAAGCTGCTAAAGCTTCTCCTTTAGCGATTTCGCTACCTGGTACATTAACTACCAGCCAATGAAGAAATTCTCGGAAGTTTGGTTTTTGACGAGTTGGAGCGTCTGGGTCTGTATATTAATTAGAGATGTTTTGAGAGATGGTTGATAATAATAGAATTTTTTAAAATAGAATACTTTTTCTTACCGGTCATGCATATAGTATAAAAAGCCTCAGATTTAGCATCCCAGGATATAATAGGAGTGTCCTTGACTCCGGTCGGTGTTAATTCTTTACCGAATTCCAAAGGTTTGCCGTTGAAATTGACCTTTAATAGTATATCGTTACATTATTATTTTTTTTTATTTAACGACTGAGAAAAAATATATAATAATTAATAATTTATCCGTACTTGGAGTAAATTACTTGGTGGAGTACGAAGAACATCTGGCACAATTTCAGTAGATTTAAATTGTTCTGCAATTTCCTCGGACATTGCGATACCAAGGATAAAAAGAAAAATACCTAAAATTTATTTATTTTTTAAATATTCAATAATTAATATCAATTATTTTATTGAAATAGTTTATTATAATTTAAAGATTTTTCTTACTTGCTTGAAAAAACTTCATCTTGCAAGAAGTGGCAGCAACTACTGCAGACTAAATGCCAAGCGTTTCTCGATCGGCGAGAGAAACTCACATTATATACCTACCGTAAAACTTGTTTTTGACGTCACAAAAAAAGTAATTTTCACGCTCGTATAATAGCTGTTGGTTTGTTTTTTCATGCTGTTATTTGAAAGGCTTGTCATAATTGCAGGTTTTATTTACCTTCTATTGAAAAAAAAAATTGTTACAAAGATAATTTTTTTTTTTTTAAGATGTGTATCAGTTTCCGGTTTGTGTGATTTATAATTGGTTACTTATGTATTTCTGTGCACATGTTAGAGTAAATTTTAAATTTGAAATCTAAGAGTTAAATAAATGACATAAAATTAATCAGATAACATTATCATCAAAAATTTACAATTCAAACTTGTTCACAAAATAAAATTTATTATAATAAAAATTCAAAATTTCGCGCCATCCACTCCCAACCAATCAGAATTGATAATAATAACAACTTCTCAACATCCAACGTTGCCACATTTTAAAAACGCTTATACACAGTGTCCATCCAAAAATTTTAAAAACTTAAAACTCCAAAATTTTTTTTTCTTTCTTCCACCCACACATATTTACATTACATAAACATATCATTTACAAGCCATAAAGCTTGTTTTTACATGTTAAAAGTCGTTTCAATGTATATGTATATATAGCTTTATATAAGTCAGTCTCATTCGTGCACTAATACATTCATAAGTATATATACTTCGCATTTTATACAACTCTCTCTCACACCCCCGCAACTCCGAAACACTCCAACCTTTTATACCCCCTTCTCACCTCTATATTTTTTTTTTCACCCGCAAGTGCGTGCATGTCCCCACAAGTGGATCACGGTCTTACGCGCGTGATATAGTAAAGCTAGCAATCTCAAAAAGAGGCGGTGCGTGCGTAAGAAAAAGGCACTTGTAAAAAAAAAAAAAAAAGAAACCGTCCTTCTCTTTCACTCATAATCATCATCAACATCATAATCAACATACATACCTACACCTTTACGCTTTTTATTCGTGTCATCGTCGTCGTCGTATCACTCCGGAATATATAAAAGTGAAACGCATCAAAGACGCCGGGGGGGAGGGAGAGGAAACTACAGACAGACAGACAGTCATCGCTTTCCTTCATATTGCAAAAGAGAAAAAAAGATTTCGGAGTCTGACTGTAAAAAGAAAGACTTTTTCTTTTCTTGGATGATGCCTTATAACTGCTGCTTATAAGAATAGCAGTAGTAACAAGCCAGTCAGCTGTGCAACTCCGGACGAGAACAGACAAAGGCGTACTTACTTACCTTATTATAGACGCAGTTTTATTGGGCCAGTAGGAAATATCAGTAATCAGGTACGCACGAGGAGAATGATCTTGTCGAGGAAGTGAAGTGTCTTGGTTAGGAGCAATGTAAGCCGGGAACCCAGAAGAAAAAAAAATACGCATCATAATTCATCAAGCAGCGATAATTGTGTCTGCCAACGTCGTCAGCGTCGCCGTCGTCTGCGAGGACATGGCCACGGTAATAATAAGGCCATCGCGTTGTTAAACTTGCCGACTCATCAAGGCGCAAACATCAAAAGCGTCTTTATTCAAGCTGCACTTGGAGCAAGATCCCAAAGTTACACCAGCAGCAGCAATAATAATGTTTGGTTTCTTCGACGGGGATTACAGGCGTAAGCCCCAACAAAATTTGGCAGGGGCTAGTCGTCGGGATGAAAAAGCTGCATTACTACAGCACGCCCACCACGAGCGCGTAAAAAGAGAGCAACAGCGACTGAGACATAATGCCACTTTGAGGATTCAAGCTTGGGCACGTAGTTTTTTGGTGCGACAAAGGGTTAAACGGGCTGAACGACGTGATTATGATGATTTGTTAATGAGATTACAGCCTGTACCTGGATCACCTGGTATCAATGAGCTTGTGCCACTTGTACGTGCTTTACTCTTTTTTTATAATCATGAACATGATGCGCCAAGGCTTATCTGGTTGCTACAGCAAGTACTCAAGTTACAGAGAGAAATTAAATGTGCCGCTGCTTCATCTACTGAGTGGCTTTGGAGAGTCAGGTGAGTGATTTTTTTTTTGTTATCTTGTAACTGTTAAAGTTTATAGAGTATTATTATTTATTTTTTTTTGTTTCATGAATAAATATAAATTTTTATATGATTTTTAGGTGGATTTTAAAGATTTGTATGCAGTACAGTCTTACAACTGTATTAACAGACTCTGTACAATCAATAGCCATACCGTTTAGAATTCTAGAGGTTTTTACTACGCCAGAGGAAAATGAAAGAATAGATAGCAATAATGGTCTGCATTTGAAAGAAATATTTGCTTACTTGGCAAGAAATAAATATTTTCAACAGGTCAGACAGTTAATTGATGCAAAAGTGCCACACGATCTGGAACCATCTCCAGTACCACCAATGCCTGTGGCTAAATATTTTCTTGAAATGATACAACGTCCTTTGAGTATAGTCAATAACACAGATGGTATCAATGACTTTTGCTTTTTAATTTTAAATGAATTTTGCACAAGTATATTGTCTCCTAAGCTGACAAATCCTGTGTCTGCTTTTGTTATTCCTGCTCTTTCTGAGTTTAAAGAGTTACCTTATAATAAGTTGATTGACTGCATAGATCGTAACAATATACAACCCACTGTCAGTCTTTTATATTCAGTTCTTCAGTTAGAACCTTTAGGTCACAGTAAGTCAAATACAAACATTTTTTAAAAATTAATTCATAAGTCAGTCTATTTTGTATTAACCAAAATTTTAAAAATTTTCAGCACTAAATAAATCAAAAGGCAATCTAGTGAACTATCTGCAAGTTCTGTCATCTTTAAGTTCAACACTCAATCCACCTCCAACGCATCATAGACTGAGAAATCAGCAAGGTGACGACTCGGATAGCGACAGCGAAACTGAGATTTCAGACTCAAACGAAGCTCAAACGATAAATTGTTGCATTGAAAAGTTAAACGAAGAGCAGCGTGTACAAGGTATACTTACAGCAGTCGACCAAGGTGCTGAAGATCCTTCGGTGATGCAGCCACTCTGTCTTCTCTGTCACAATCTTCTCATGACGAACAAAAATGCAATACACAAATACAAGCTGCTGTATATGCTAGCGTTCAAACCATTTTTTCTACGCCAGCTGTGGAGCACCTTGCTCACTCTTAGTCAGACCTCATTGTTCGGTGGCTCGACGCCATATCTGCAAATCATTTCGCGAGGCATTGCCCTCTCGGCTGAGGATACGTCGCGCGTTGTGCCTCTCCTCGCGGTATTCTGTTCGCTGTTCAGTTTACTTATTGCCACGCTACACGATAACGAATTCTTTGTTGAACCATCGTCGGAGCGGGCGCAGCAACCACAACAGGCAATGCCTTTTACAACGTATGATCTCATGGTACTGAGTTCGCACCTCAAAGGTGTATGTCTGGGCTTAGTCGAGCTTGCTTATCCGGAAACGAAGCTGCTAGTTCGCGACGATTATCGCAATGCGGTACTCGGACCTTCGTCCTCGACGGCTGCTGCTTCGCCTCCTAACACCCAGGTCTGGGCACATTTATTCAAGGTGACAGTTGGTCTGTTACGTCAGCTGCATACACGAGATCTACGCCGACAGTTCTGTCCGGATAGTCACTGGATAGCCTCGAATGTCGAGATTCCGATGAGCAGTAAACCTCAAGACTTCAGCTTACGCCGTAGGCGGATGCGTAACTACCCGCCTTTCCAAAACGCTTTAAGGACGTTTAAACGTGAGGAAATCGAGGACGGACCACCCATGTCGACCAAGGAGGTGCGAACGCTTACTCTACTACGCGAGATACCTTTCGTCGTCTCTTTCAACGAGCGTGTCGTTGTCTTCCAATCACTCGTCAACCGTGATAAATACGAGCAACAAGGTGAATCACACTTTCTTCAGGGACCTTCAATTCAGATATCCGTCAGACGGAATTATCTTTATGAGGATGCCTTTGATAAGCTGTCACCTGAAAACGAGCCTGAAATGAGACTCAAGATGCGCGTCCAACTAGTGAATACCGTGGGTCTTGAAGAGGCAGGTGTTGATGGAGGTGGCCTATTTCGCGAGTTCCTATCTGAGCTTCTCAAAACAAGCTTTGATCCTAATCGGGGATTCTTTAGGCTTACAAAGGACAATATGCTTTATCCAAATCCCACGGTTCATTTGTTGGTCGACAATTTTCCGAAGCATTATTATTTTATAGGTAACATAAATAATATCATAATGTAGAATTATTTGAATGAAATTATTGAGATTGAACTTAATGAATAATTTAAATATCTTTACAGGGAGAATATTGGGCAAAGCGTTATACGAAAATTTGCTTGTTGAACTTCCGTTTGCAGAGTTCTTCCTTTCAAAAATAGTCAACACAAAGTCTGATGTGGATGTTCATCATCTTGCCTCACTTGATCCTGTAATGTATCGTAATCTTTTGTACCTTAAGAGCTACAAAGGTGATGTAGCTGATCTTGGCCTAGATTTTACGATTTTATCAGACGAATTAGGTAATATTCTAGCCCTTTTCAAATTCATTATTTTTTTTCGAGTAAAAAAAAGTTATTAATTTTTTTTTAATTTTTAATAGGTGAGAGGAGGGTAGACGAATTAAAACCTGGCGGCTCTAACATACCCGTGACAAATCACAATCGAATCGAATACATTCACTTGATGGCTGATTACAAATTGAACAAACAGATTCGGGCGCAGTGCGCCGCGTTTAAACAAGGACTCGGCAATGTCGTACCGCTTGACTGGCTGCAAATGTTCAATAATAAAGAGCTGCAGGTTTTGATTTCGGGTGCTCAGATACCCGTTGATGTTCACGATCTTAAGCAACACACAAACTATACGGGTGGTTATGCGCCCGAGCATCCGACGATTATTGCCTTTTGGAAAGTTGTTGACGAATTCAGTGATCAGCAAAAGAGGCAGTTACTCAAATTCGTCACCAGCTGCAGTAGGCCTCCGCTTCTTGGTTTTAAGGTTGATTTGATTTTTTTACTAAAAAGCATTAAATATTAAATATGCATTAAAATTGATAAATTATCTAATTTTTTTTTTATTTTATTTTTAAAGGAACTGGATCCGCCATTCTGTATTCAGCATGTTGCTACATCTGACCGGCTACCAACGTCGAGTACTTGCATGAATTTGTTGAAGCTGCCAGAATTTCAAGATGAAAAAACGCTGCGAGAAAAATTGTTGTATGCGATTCAAGCTGGTGCTGGATTTGAACTCAGTTAAAGTGATTTTTGAGAAAGCATTTTGCTTCAAATAATGGGGTTTCAAAATATTTTTAATCAATGAATGTTTTTATTAACTTAAACGAACTTGAAAAAAGTTAACGATAAACTGCGAATTTAGATTTTTAGTTGTATTTTTATACACATATATGTTTCTACAGTTCTTAAAAATACTTTTTTGATTGGGAAACAAGCCAATTCAATATGAAATTATTGATTTATAAGAATCATGTAATGAATACAAAACATTGAATTTCCTCAATGCCCTAAAAAAAGAAAGTTTCAATGACTGTGTAAATAATATTTTGTAAAATATTGATGTGCAAATATTTTGGTACCACGTTCAAAAACTCATAATGTTAAAGGTGTAGTTGATAGATATAAGGATAGATTTTTTTTGAAAAGTATACTTCATAAACACTTTCATAAAATTGATTAAGTTCTAATGAAGATTATACTTGATGTTTTCTCTTTGTAAATAAAGCCAAAATATTAATCTAACAAAAAGTTTACTTATTTCCAAGTTTTGATAGTATTTGAACATGTTGATTGATTTATGTGTTTTTTGTTTTAATTTCTGTAATATAACATCGTGTGCCTTAATTGTTTTAGTTATGAGTTTCCTTTTACATTTTATGACTGATAAATATATACATGTTAAATGCTGTTTCAAAGGGGCCAAATTGTATAAAGCATGACGTTATTTAAAATCATTGGTGCTGTTGTTAGTCTTAGTTAGATTATTATGTAAATGAACATAAAAATTTAATTTTTAGTAAAATTAGTGTAATAATGATTAGATAATCTTTTCTTGCACATCAATTTGTTAAAGAATTAATAATAGAGCAATGATTATTATTACTTTGTAAAAAATTGGTTATTGATATTTAACGTTTAATAAACAAGTATTAAACTAGAACCTAAAATATTTATAAAAAATTTGAAGAAATTTTAGTTTAAATGTAAATTATATCTTGTATACAAACAGATATACAAAAAAAAAAAAAAAATGAAAAATCTAATTTATAAATCTGGCCTTTAATTCAATGAAATCAGTAATGTTCTGTGTTATTGTAAAGTATAGAAATAAGACTATAGCGTATATGTGTGTTCATTTTAACATTAAATTGTAAATAATACAATTACGTTTTTAAAAATAAAACGAACAAAAATCTCGTAATTTTATTCGTTCTTATCGAAATCTCATCGATAACGTTAACATTATCAAATAAAAAAAAGAAGAAAAAATAATTAAACAGCCATTTATACTAAAAAGCCCAATGATTTCATCACGGAATCGATCATTGACAGTATTACGCAAAATTTAAAAATATATCAAGTATGTATCTATAATGTAATCAAAAAGCAGCGCGTTATCAAAAATCACGGCCAAAGTCGCGAGCAAACTCTCATTACCTATACCCGACAAATATTTACAATATATCGTCACAAGAATAATCCATCGAGGCAATCAAATATTATCATACGAGTATGTAAGTAGAGTAATAACAACGACAAAAACAATTACGTATTTCGGAGTCCGGAGCAAGTCGAGTAGAGCTAGCTACTTTTATCACAACACATACCTATATTAGAAGAATATATCTTACGCACGCGCGCAAAAGTCAAGGTTACACAAAATCGGCCGGCGGCGCGCCGTCGCAGGGATTTATTTGTGAGTGTCGTCATATCATATGTGTGTAACTTATATGTGTGTATTCTTATATACATGTATATTTCTCGATCGCATTCGCCGCAGCTCGCGCCTCGTTTTCCTTTCGCGTTTTTGATACACACGCTGCCCTGCTAGGCTAAGTAGCAGAGCAGCAGCAAACATACAAGAACGAGCGGCTAAGTTTGTAACATGGCGCTCAGCGAGATCAGCGATTTTGAGAAGGTGCTCGAGTACCGGATATTTAAATGCTCAAGTTACTCATCAAATTTTGTGCCAGAGTGAGTATATAAGTTATTTTATAAGAAGGCTAATTAGGGTTTGCTTACCTGTCTACTGTCCACGTTTTGCGCAGTTGGATGCTCTCTGTAATATCGTTGTCTCCCTCGTGTTATAACCGGCGGCCAAAGTGCCGGTCCCATTATATATTCTCTTTCTCTCTCTCTCGGTATTTAGGACCTTTAATAATGTTGTCTGACTTTTTTCTACTTGCAGAAACATACTGGTCGACAAACCTTCGGATCAGACATCTCGCTGGTCAACCGACAATGACAGTCATCCACAGGTAAGATGATTTTAAGCTCTGATTTACGCCGGTCTATATGTAATGCTATAATGGCTCCGCCTCTTTTGCAGTATGTTATCCTCAAGCTTCAGGAGCCATCCATCGTCAAGACCATTACGTTTGGTAAGTTTGAAAAAACGCATGTTTGCAATGTCAAGAAGTTTAAGGTGTTTGGTGGACTCAAACCGGATAACATGTTGGAATTGCTGGAAGGGTAAGTTGATGAAGAATCTATAAAGTAAAAGTTGTAAATATTTAATTGAGAATTTTGCAATTACAGTGGGTTGAGGAACGATGCCAATCCAGAGACCTTTGAACTTAAGTGTAGCATCGGCAAGAACAAAAATTACTTCCCTGTGAGATATGTGAAAATTATGGTGCTTCAGTCTTGGGGACCAAATATGAATTGTTCTGTGTGGCATGTTCGATTAACTGGAGTTGACGATTATAAATTGGTTAAGACTGGCTTAGATTGGCTGCAAGAGGTAATAATTTATTTTTCATAATTATATTAATAATTAAGATTACTAGATTTAGTAAATTAAACTATTATTATATATTATTTTTAATAAGAATCAATTCATGTATCATTTATTTTACTACACTGAGTACATTTTACTAAGTCAGAGATTTAAAATTTATTAATTTGTTTATTTTGACAGTATCAAAAGAGAGAGGTTATAAGACTGTGTATGAAACACTTTAGAAAGTATCAACAGCAAGAAATTGTGGAAACTCTTGAAAGAGTAACAGGTATTGTGGTAGAAGATCCTCAGTTATCGGCACTTTATGATTTGTTAGTAAATAAAGGAGATCATGTACAAGCTGAACATTTCATTGATAATGCTATTCAAAGTGAGTATTTTTAAACATTTACATAAACTTTTTTTCAAGTTATTTATGTTTATTCTTATCATTGCAAAGAGTATGAATTCCTTTTTAAAATAAAAATTATATTATTTTAGTGGGTCTTTTGGATGAGTACATAAATGACCAATTGTATCAAGTAATATGGAAAAAACTATCAAATCCAGATCCAAAACCTGGAATGAGAGGTGGACATCAAATGGTTTTAGATCCAGCTACAGAATCTCTTTACCTTTTTGGAGGATGGAATGGTAATCAAGATCTTGCAGATTTATGGATGTACAATATTAATACCTCAACATGGACTTTAATTTGTCAAGATACTTCTTCAGTTGTATGTTATGTTAATTTACTCACTTTATTTTTAATTATACTTGATTTTTTATATACTTTGTTTTATTCTTAGGGTGGACCAAGTGCACGTTCATGCCACAAAATGTGTTTAGATCCAGTAAGACGTCAAATTTTTTTACTTGGTAGATATCTAGATACTCAGTACAGGATTCCAGAAAATTTGAAAAGCGACTTTTATGTATATAACATTGATTCCGATAAGTGGACGTTAATTTCCGAAGATACAGCTGCCACAGAAGGTCCTAAGCTTATATTTGATCATCAAATGTTAATGGATGTTGAAAAAAGAACAATTTATGTTTTTGGTGGGCGTATACTTATACCTGCAGCGATGTAAGTTTAATTAATAAATAATTTGAATTTGAATTTGAAAATTATAGTAAAAGGTTTAAAATACATTTATAAATTTAAAAATATTACTTGCAGACAAGAAGAGGGTACAATAAGCAATATTGAAGCTCAATTTTCAGAATTGTTCTCATATGATGTCCCTACCGGTACTTGGAAGAAGCTTGCATGTGATATTGCCAGACCTTTTATTCCTGATGTAGTCCAAAATTTGCCAAATATTAAATCTAGAGTTGGACATTCCATGCTGTTTCATTCAGTAATTTTTAAATTCTATATTTTTTAAACAAATTTATTTGTAAAATAGTCTTATATTTAAAATGTTTTTTAGGCATCTAGAAAATTGTATATATTTGCTGGCCAAAGGGGAAAAGACTATTTAAATGATTTTTTTTCATATGAAGTAGATACCAATAAAGTGGAACACATTAATTTGAGTGAGATTGGTACCAAAGATTCAAATCATATACCAGCAGCAGGTTTTACACAACGTGCCACAATTGATTCTGAACTAGGAGAGATTTATGTTTTATCGGTAATAAAAAATTATGTGCATAATTTATTTTTTAAAAATTTAAACAAAAATTTAAAACTTAAATCTCTTTTCAGGGTTTGAGTAAAGATAAGGATAAGCGAGACGAAAATGCGCAAAATTCTTTTTGGGTCTATAACATTAAAAATAATAAATGGGTTTGCATTTATCGTAACGAAAACTTAGGTGAAAAGTATTGGACGAAAATGCAAAATTTTGAGCCTTGCCCACGTTTTGCTCATCAACTTGTGTATAACCCCATAAAAAAGGTAAAATTAATAATTAAGTTAATATTTCATAGTCCAGTATTTTTTATATTCACGTGTGTTGTAATTTTAGGTTCATTATTTATTTGGTGGTAATCCCGGAAGATCATGCGTTCCAAAACTTAGGCTTGACGATTTTTGGCAACTTGAATTACGCAGACCGTCGCACGAACAAATTCTGAGAAAGTGTAAGCTTATCATTAGGAAACATAAATTTGCAGAACTTGCAATGGTTAATAGCATTGAAGCACTTGAATATTTGCAAACAAAGGTCTCTGAAATTATTGATCACGAAGATAAAGAGCAAACTAAAGAGGTAATTTTTAAATTTTATAATTTATCTTTCTAGTCAATTTATGCAAAATTTAATTCCAAAAACTTTATTACATAGTTTCATATGCTGACATCACTATTGTTCCGCGATCACAACACTCAGAAGGAATTGATGGATGATGACGAGGATATGGGCAAGTTTTATGGATTAAACACGACTGAATCGGATCCAATGCAAAGGATATATTGTCGACGGACTGAGTTGTATGACAAACTGTCGGAATTTTTTCCCGAATCATTAACGCAGCCACGTTCTGATCTTATTGACCTCTTGCCATTGTGATAAGAGGTGAAAGACTTCTGTCTAGATTATTTGAAGTGGTAAAGGATAACAGCACTTGAATCATAAAGCTTAGCTTTTTTTTCTTCTTTTTTTTTCTTTTGATACTTTGAATATACCAAGGATGAGGAAGAGAATTTTTGTACAGAATAAATTTAGAATGAGATGTTTACTGCGGTAAGAGAAATTTGTACAGCACGAAATTAAGTACAAGATATTTTTTGTTTTTTTTTTCTTCATTGTGTATCATATATTAAGTAGCATTGATTGTTCCATAAAAACTTTTAAACTATTGTATAGATAGAAAAATAGAATGCTAGAATTTTCATGTGAAAGTAACATAATTTTAAGTATAAATCGATTAGAAGCTAATTTTTTGCAGTTTTAAAATAATTTTTTGTATTATTATCCTAAAAATTAAAATATTTTATGGTACAGTTATATAGCTGATTTTCAAAAACAAAAAATATCTTTTTTTTATGGCCAGATCATATTAAAAATTATAAATTTTTACTGTATTCTTTTTCTAAGGTATTTACTGAAATGTGTATTAATGTTTCCAATTTCGCTGTTAGTTAGACTTTTACAAAAACAAAATTTTTAGAAGTTGATTTTGAATGCTCTTCTATTAAGTTGATTAAAAATTCGACTAAAATTTTTTAAATTAATTAAGATTAAAAAGAGTAAAATTAATAGGTATAATATTATGACTACATACTCTATTGTGATGTGTGCATCAACTAACACTGTTTTCCCATTTACAATATACAAGAAAACATTATAAACAATGCTTAGAATTTGTATTAAGAAAAAAAGACTGTCTTTAAATTCTTATATAATATATTTTCATTGCATAAGAATTTTCTCAATTAAAATTTATATTTTGTGTGCTGATTTCTTTTAGTCTTTTTTTCTTAAATAAATACTGCAACTTTTATGATTTAATAGACAAGTGATTGAACCTTAACGAAATTATGCAAGAAAATATCTACAGAGTTTTCCATTACTATACAACATTTTGTTAATCATTGCACTAGAATTATAATTTTTAATCTGAAAAATTTTGATAAAGTCTATAAATATGTAACAATCTTTAGCTTTAAATATATTCTTTAAAACAAGAATACAAAGATTTTCAGTTACATCATAAAAAATAAAATTAAAATATATTTCAACTCAAGCGTTTTTCCTAAATATATTGTAATATTATATAACAAAAGCTAATACAAAAAAAATTAGTAAATCATCAAAATATATCATTAAAATTTAGATATTTTCTGATATAATTTTTAGCTTTGCTTAAGTGTAATTCTTATTCCATATAAATTCAAATTTATAAGTAAAATATTATTATTCAAAAGTTAATTAACGCCTTGAAAAGTCAGACACTATTAGTGACTAGTGTAAATAAGATTTAACTCTGAATTATTGATAAAATACTTAGTGTGTACATAAAATATAATTATGGGACTATGAGCAGAGAGGGATATTTTAATTTCCTAGAGAAAAGACTGAGAATTTTTGGTCAAGCAATGTTGTGCCATGACTTAGCACACTATTATAATGTCGTAAATATTATACCTTTACTTTTCTCATGGTAATCACATATGTATTTTTTAAATATTCTTATTTTTTCTAATTAATATGATAATTTAATTAGATCTATTTCTCAAAAATTTTTGCTGACCCTTTCTTGTAAGTGGTAGAAAGATGTAAATTGTATATTGTTAAATATTAAATCTTCCTAGAAATTATAAAAATACTTCAAGTTTTGTTGAAGTCTTTTATAAATAAATTCAGCTTTCTGAATTTCTCAAATATTGGCATTATTTTTTTTATCATCTACATTGCTAAATAGCTCAAGAATATTTACTACATCGTTTCAAAGTGCTTTGACTGACACTTTCCTTAAAAACTTGCTCTTTTTTTACCTGAATTAGTGAATTTCTTGCAAAGCTGTTATATAGCAAAACATTGACCATGTCAGTAATTTATAGAATTAACAATATTTAAGATAAGATTATTTTAGATAAAATTTGCATCATTTATTTGAATTTCTTCTGTGTGAAACAAATAATTTGTATCTAAAATAGAGTTGTCATGCATTCTTCCATTTATTTAACAGTAATAGTAATAAAAATAAAAAATAAAATGAAAAAATAAGAATTACAATCCTTGTCTTACATATTTGTGAATGAGAATCATACTTTTTCAAAATTTATTATTGGTCTGAGCGATATTAACTCTTGAATAATGTAGAATTAGAATGCATTAGTCGGAAATCTAGTCGCGTAAGGGAAAATTAAAAATTGTATAATTTTACGCATTTGATTGGAACATTATTATTGTAAAATAACTGTATCAAATGACTTTATTTGTGTACATGTGTACAAATTCCTGTAAATATATACATACATATATTTAAAATTAATCTAAATGTTATGTTATTTATTAAAATCCCATATTCCTATCACATTTTTATTAAATTATTTAAATAATTCATATTTATTGCAATATATATTAGTGTTATTTCATTGGACAGAAAAGTGCAAAGTTTTGCTTTGTTGTTTCCGTATGAAAATCTTGAGCTTTGACGCCTTTGTTTTGTACAAACACGAAAATGTCTATAAAACGACTCAGCAAAAAATAATTAAATTAATTGATTCCAAAAAACTTTCAAACAAAACTAATTTTTTTAAACAAACAATTGTATATGGTAATGAAAAATAGAATATTAAAAAAATAATACATAAGGCAATGAGTTTTAAACATTATTTATTTAAATTTGTGGGTATTCCACAAAAAAACTTCATTTCAACATTTATATGTATAATTACATATCGTTTAACTACAATATTAAAACAGTCAACTAAAATGATTAATTTACATGATTAAAAACCATGTGAAATCTCTAAAAAATTTACAATAGTTTCAATTACTGGAACCATATCACATAGAAACATACTAGATAAACTTTTGACAATCTCTTCTTTTGTAAATGAGTCATACGTCCTTTTATTACCCAATACAACCGGCGCTGCAGCTCCAAAAAAAATTTGAGAAGTAAAAAGTGTACAAGCAATCTCCATATGCAAACAAAATTCATGACATTTTTGCATCTTTATATTTACTACGCATTTGTGCATCAAATAATTCTTCATTGTACCCGTTACTCATCAAATCTTCTTCATCTAATAGTTTTTTATGAATTAAAAATGCCAACTCATATTGTAATAACTTTTCTTCCGCTCGTTTCTATAAACAAAAACAAAAAAAAAAAAATGAAAATCACAACAATTATGTATTTATGCTTTATTTTAATACATTGAATATTATTTGTATTTACTAAAAATAAAAATAAAACAGTTTAATTCAATAATACTCACTAATTGGCCTTTGAGGATTCCATGATTACATGTACATGATTTGAGATTTTTTCTCAAACCTTTGTTCAGTGAATTTTTACGAGATTTTTTGTCACTCATTTTGTAAAATTTATTTTATTTTTTATTACTTAAGGATTGCAGCTTCAGGCTATAAACTTATTCTTTTTAACGATAATAAAAATAAAACACTTAAACGCGTCTATATACGTTATTAAAAAACTGTCTTGTCTAGTCTAAAACTAATTTTCTACTAAGTATATATTATATATATATATATATATATATAAATATGAATATATATATGAAGTATCTCTTTAGCGTCTTAGGTAAAAATGGAATTTGAAAATTTTAGCGTTAATTGACTTCGAAGCGTATTTACCCTAGACGCTTATAATTTTTATCCTAATATTTTAAAAATTTCTTCTTATGGCGCTTTAAAATTTCTTATGTTGGCAACACCCACGTGTTCTCTGCTCTTATTGGGCGGGAACCTATACGACCAGCTGACTATTGTTTTGCGGTAAATGCGGTTTAGTTTTCGAATGAAAATCGAGGGCTTTGTCGCCTTTGTTTAGTAAAAATGTCAATCAAACCACTTAGTAAAGAAACAATAAAATTAATTAACAGTACACAAGTGATAACGTCGATTTATAGTGCTGTTAAGGAACTCGTTGAAAATTCGCTTGATGCTCAAGCTCAAAACATTGAAGTTAACCTCGTAAATATCTTTTTATTGAAAGTCCTGTCTGTATTGTTGATAAATCTATTCAATATGTTTTTATTAATAATTCTAGGTGGAAAATGGTTTGTCACTTATTGAAGTCAAAGATAACGGCATTGGCATTAGTAAAGAGGACGCCCAGTTTATGGGGCTGCCTTCATATACGTCTAAAATTGCTGACTTTAATGATCTAGGTAAAAATAAAATTTATAAAAACAGAACTTGATTATATTTATTTTTTTTATAAATTAATGTATGCTCAATAATTAAGCAATGTTATTATAGCAGCTAAGGTTGATTTAACTTTTTCAAATTTTTAAAAATGTTTTCAATCAACTTGTTTAAATTTTTTTATTAGATTTATTGTCTACTTATGGATTTAGAGGAGAAGGTTTGACTGCAATTTGTCAAGTATCAGAAGTTACAGTGCGCACAAAAACAGCTGAGGATGAGATTATGAATTGTTATACATTAGATAATGAAGGACACATAATTTCTTCAGAAATATCTCATGGATTAAATGGTATAATAAATTAATTTTTTTAGTTTTATGTTACTAATAAATAAAAGTTATATTTTTAATTGTTAGGTACAACAGTCCAGATGAAAAATTTATTTAAGAATATGCCTGTAAGAAGAAATATTCTTAACAACAAAAAAAGGATCAATCAAGAAATGAAAGCTGTTGAAATTCTTTTAAAAACGTATGCTATATGTAAGCCATTAATAAGATTTATGTTTAGAGTAAATGGCGATACCAGATTTATGAAATCTAATTGCAAAGATGTGACTGAGGCAGTCAAAACTGTAATGACAATGCAAATTTATTCAAAGTTAAATTATATTGAAATAAGTTTTGATAAGGTATTTTAGCCGAGCTTTTATTTTTTAATTAATATTAAAAAAATACATACATGTTTACTAAATTTTTTTTTTCAACAAAACAGACTGAAATACAATTGTTTATTCCAAAAAAAGAAATTAAAGACTGTACAGAAATATCTAACGCTAATCTTCAATTTTTGTGTGTCAATGATAGACCTATTAGGTCTAAAGAAATTGAAAAGGTATTTAAAACACGTTAATCTAGAAATAATAATTGTATATTAATGTTCATTATGATTTCAGAAAATTAATAAGCGAATTTCAGATTATTTTGATTTAAGTAATACACATTCTCGAAAATATGTATTTTGTTCAATTTTAAAAGTTGAATCTTCCATGCTTGATGTTAATTTAGAACCAAATAAAGATAAAATATTTCTTCAGAATGAGGTACTTAATACTCACTAAAAAAATTACATAAAACTTCATTATTATTTACTTAATAAATTTTATTTTTGTAAGGCATCAATATTAAAAGAAATTGATAATGCTCTTCTTGATTATTACGGTTTACAAGATTCTCAAATGTCGACTCAAAATGATATCGAAAATATGAATGTTAATGGAAATTTAAACGAACTTGAAAAAATAAATGAAAGAACAAAAGAAATGCCTGCTACTAAAAAACCGAAAATAGATAGTACAAATTTTAATGTTGTTGAAAATCCAGGTAAACAAAATTGATTAGTTTAATATTTTTAAAATAATTATTATTAAATTTATTCTTACATAATTTTATTACAGATGAAATTGCTAAAAAGTCAAACGATGATTTTCTAAATTATTTAACTGCACCAATTTTGAGTGATTCAGATTCAAATGAAGAATTTAAAAAAGTTGAAGGAAATCTTAAAGAAAAGCAAAAATTACAAGCAATGGATGTAGAAGATATAAATATTGAAAATTCTCAGAACTTTGATTTTATGCCTGACTTCTTAAAGGAAAATCAAGTTGAAAAAATAGAAGAAAGATTATCTCAATTACCAGTAGTTGATCTTGGAGAAGATTTTAATTGGGATGAAATTGTAAATAAATGTAAAATCAATCTAGACAGTAGTGAAAAAAGCTGTGAAAATGAATCTAAAAAACAAAAAATAAGTGACTTAGCTTGGAGCAAAGGACAAGTGCCTGGATTACAGGTATTGTATCTAAAACAAAATTTGTGGGTGAAAAATTGTTTTATTTATGTATTTATAGATATATTTGTTGTTTTCAAAATGTATAAATCATATATTTTTAATTTTAGAGTGGAGTAAATGTTGCTGTTCTTAACCATGCAAATCTCATTAATTTTGAAAATCAAAACGATCAAATGCAAGATTCTGAAATGTTTGACATTAGTAATGGTATTGAACGAATTGGTGACAATAAATTGAACTCTATTAGCAATGAAAATAATATTAAAGAATTCCATTGGGATCCGGCAAAAAATCCTAAAACGCCTTCTCATAAAAATAAGTCAACTACATCTGGGACATCAAAACGAAAATCACTTGTAAGTATTTCAAATAAAATTTTAAAACATTTAAAATTCTGTTAAACTAACATTTATTTTTATTCTGAAAATAAATTGAATAGAATGATCCAAATCAAACCAAAATACCATTTGCTGGAAATAATGATTGTCTTCCTGCTATGGGTCCATCAGCCTTTGCGATGTATTGTGCAGCTGCAAGACTTAAAAGTAAAGATTATATTTTTAATTAGCTTATGTATTTTTAAGTTAAATGAATCATTGTACAAAAAATGAATATCAATAGATTTGATTAACTGAAATAATAAAATATTAATATATTAATTTTAGTTGTAAAGGATCATCCGGAATATAAGCCTTCAGAAGTTGCAAGTCAATTAAATAAGCAGTGGAAACAAACATCACCAGAAGAGCGTGAATATTATCGTAATTTAGCGAAACAGCAAAAGTTAAATGAATCTAATAATCTACCACTTGATTCTATTACTCCTAAGAAACTAAAACTGCATATAACTCAAGCTGAAAAAGAAAAAAATAAAAAACAATTAGTTAACATGCTGGGTAATATGAAATCAAATAAAGCAGAAGTACAAAATGAAAGTATGATTATGAGAACTCATGTAACTCATGACATAAGTATTAACAAAGTTGCTGAAAAATTCAAAAAGTATGAATTATTAAGAATGTTTAATTATCTAAAAATGTCATTGTTTACTAATAATATTATTGTTATATTTTTAGATTTGTCACAAAGGAATTACCCTCAGATAAGAATAAGAAACCAATAGTAGTTGGACCATTAAATTCTTTATTATGGGTTGTGAATTTGGAATCATCTCTATATGTATTTGATATTACAGAAAGTCATGCTCAATTTCAAGTTACTGGCTATGACATTAGTAAGGTAAAATATAAATTTTAAATAATTTATTTCATTACATACTTTATTACAACTATTTCTTGTGTAATTTTAGATTAATGCAGAGTATGTTGAAAGTATTGTCAATCGATGGTTGAAAGAGAAAAATGATTTATCAATTTTTCACTCTATTCATTCTTTCAAAAATACAAATTAAAAAAATTAAATGTTTGTGATTAAAATGTAAATTGTATGTACATAATTATAATAATAGTTAGATTTACTGTTTATTAAATTATTTCTTATATTAATTGTTAATTTTGTTAAACTGAATTTTAATTTAAATGAATATTGGATCATTATAATTTATCATTTATATTAAATTAAAGTTTATGTATAATTGAATTATTTTTATTTATTCAATTTTATAGAACAATTAAAATTACAAAAAATTATATTTAAAATTAGCTATAAAGTTGGTAACCCTGGCTTGAATCTAAAGTCACATTTTCTTAAATATAACCTTAAACTTGTTATCAAATGTTATTATTACGTTTCTGAAAGTTTATGATTTTTAAACAATTAATTAATTAATATTGTAAAATGCTTTAATAAGAAGAAAGCTTTCAATCCACTATTTACGCAGATTATTTACAATGTCAATCATTAGAAGGGCACAGGTGAATTTTTGTTTTTTTTCAATTTTTAAATGCCTTATAATTTTATTGAAATAGTACATAAATGTATGAAAGTAATTTTAATTTATATATATTTTTAAATTAGCAATGGGGCACTTTTGCTCAAGTATGGCATCTGTACGATGCAAAATGGCAAGATCCATATCAAAGTGCAAAATTAATAGCCCATTATCTTAAGGGTAACCACAAACCTATTCACGATCCTGGTAGTAAGTAAGACCTTATAAATAAATTACTATTATTATGGGGTAACTCTAAGTTTTAGTCTAATTGAAGCTAATTTTAATCTTTCTTTTTTTTATGCATTATAAACTGATCTTGTTTACAGTAGGAAAAAGGTTGTTTAATTATAGAAATACATTATTACATAAATTGTTTTCTTTTTCAGATAATTGTGGAGATCATGTTGTTATTATAAATAGTAATGATATTGCTCTTAGAGGAGATGAATGGGTTATGAGAGTCTATTTTCATCATAACACTTATCATGGAGGTGCATCTTGGACAAAAGCTTGGGAATTGCACAAAAAAGATCCAACGATGGTAGTTATGCAACTTAATGTTTTAATACCATATTTGATAAAATGCAAGAATTAAGTTCTTAACTATTTAAATTCAATTTTTTATTTTTAGGTAATGAAGAAAGCAGTATACTCAGTTTTAGGAAACAATATAGCAAGAAGATATGCTATGGAGCGTCTACATGTATTTTATGACGACAATATTCCAAAAGATATCAAAGGAAATATTAGTAATCAACTAAAACAACTGAGACCAGTACCAGTGAGATTGAATGAAATTTCACCAGAAGAGTTGGAGAATTTCCCTAAGCTTATGAAATTACCAGAAAGCTATGTCTTGACATGAGTTTTTAAGGGCAATAAAGTGTAGTACATTTTTTTTTATTTTATTACAGAAACTTTGATTTTACTATTTTTTGCTAAATGCACCGTGTACAAGTTTGTATTACAAATAGTGTAAAGATGATATTTAATAAGAAACCGCATTATTTTGTACAGTCAGCTAAAAAGTAATGTATAAACTGGAAGAACTATGTGATATCTTTGTGTATACTGTGTATTACTGTATCCTAGTTCCGGTTTTCTGTTGCTAAATGCAAGTCTTTTGCTACCATTTCTCGAGTCACATACATCATTTTATATTTGTTTGCGTTATATGCGTCTATAGCTTGTTGACGCATAGCTTCCCAAGCGTAAACGTCGCGAAATAGAGGACGAACATATTTTAATCTGCCTTGGCTTGTGGCAAAGTCTAGAGCTTGGCTCACTTTTTCTTCCCACCGGGACTTGAGACACAATCTCAACCACTGAAAGCTTTAAAATTAAGAATATAACGTTATTATTTGAGTCATTTATTTGTTGCTTTTAAATTTTTGTAATATTACATACTAATTATTGAAAATTAATACATACCGTATCTCACAATTCTGTTGAGAATCAAAGTTATAAAGTTCATTCATTAACTTTATTTGGTCAACTGATAAAGATTTATTATTAAGTACTAATTCAGCTAGAAATGCTTCTTTCTGATTGGCTGTCCAGGATGCAATGTCATCCTTGCTAAAAGTAGTTACCGTTTCATTTGCCAGCCATTTGGCCGCCAAATCCATATATTCTTGAGTTAAAGTAGTGTCATATTCTGGAATCACAGGAGGTAGGCCAGGCTTGTTAAACCATGCATCCCAATCAACTTTATCTAAAACCTTAATGTTCCATTTATTAGATGTGTAATAGCAAAAATTATTTTAGTTAAAAAAATTTAGTTAAAACTATTAAATTATACATTTACTTACTTCAGTTTTACCTGAAAAATACTTGTATAAATAATTTTTCCATTGCATAGTATTTAGGCTCTTGTACTTAAATAATTCTAAATAACTTCGTAAAAAGGGCTCAAATACTTCAGGCCCTCCAAGCAATTGTTCTAAGTAAAATAAAAACGTATGACCTTTTTCATAAGGTACAGATGAAAAAGCATCATCTGGATCAATTCCAGTTAAGTTCGGCACGAGATTTGTTAATGGATTTTTTTCTCCCAGCGTTATTATCTATAAATTAATTATTTATTACTTTATTATTTATGTAAAAAAAACATACAAATGAAAAATATTCAAAGTCTTACTTCGTTCTTCAACTGCTGAAGTCCCATAAGTGCGCTAAAGTGGCGAACTTTGTCACCCTGCATTCTTCCGCCGATCTTCCGCTCGACAAATACTGTAAAGCCTTCATTTAGCCAGAAATGCTCAAAAGTCGCGTTAGTTACTAAATTACCAGTCCAGCTGTGGGCTATTTCGTGAGCGACTACATTAGCTAGCGAGCGATCTCCCGCAAGAAGTGTTGGGGTGACAAAAGTCAAACATGGATTTTCCATTCCACCAAAAGGAAAGCTCGGTGGTAAAATTAAGAGATCATAAACACCTGCAGCAATAAATAAAGTTAATTAAGGGAAATTAACAAAAAATTTTCAAGATTTAACAGAGATATGTACCCCAAACATATGGTCCACAAATATCTTCAGCAGTCTTTAGCATGGTTTCTGTCTCTGCAAATTCATAGGCCCCTTTATCAAGTACTTCTTGCTCAGTCCACACTTTTGTGCGTGGTCCAATTTCTTTAGAAACTAAAGCTCCAACTGCTATTGCAATAAGATATGATGGAATGGGTACTGGTTGATGAAATTTATGAAGCTTTGTAGAGTTATCTGCATCTTCCACACTAACTTTTAGTGCAGACATTAAAACATTCAATTCTGCTGGAGCAGTAATCTGCAGCAATTTGATTAATAATTGTTTAAGTAATTGTATAACAGTTATAATTTTATTATAATAATTTAAAATTTTAATTATACCTCAGCAGAATAAGAAGATTTTACATAGGGTGTGTCTTGACATGGCAGCATTGATCTTGCATGAATAGCCTAAAGTTACATATAATAAATTACATGATTATATTAATTCACTTAATTATCAATATTTAAGTGTTTACCTGACACTGAGAAAATAAGTATGGATGTTTTCCACCTGCTGTTTGCTCTGGATAAAGCCATTGTAATGCTGTTGAATCTTGAGATGTACGATAGTCAATTTTGATTTTATACCTGTAAAAAATTATTATTTAATTATCAACTAAAAAGTGATATAACTTTAAGAAAATGTAGAATTTTATTTACTTTATCTTATCATCGTCTACAATTGGTACTTCAGGCAATGCCACACTTAGTCTTGATCCATAATCAACACCTTTCTCTATACAATAATCCAATCTTGATCCGTCCTTTACATTTGTAATTGAAAGAATGACAAGTCCTCTTACATCCAGAATCTGAAACAAAATTTTAAAACATTTATTACACTCAAATATCTTTATGAAATGGTTTATTTAAATAATTATTTTTCAATACTTTATTTATTTTACATACCAAAAAGTCAGTCTCCTCTTTTCTTTCAACATTAAGAGTCACACTGCCTTCAAAAATTTTTTTCACAAAATTTACTTTTACTTGTAGATGTGTATGAGTGACAATTGCCAGATCTGCAATATTTATAATTCTTATTAATTTGATATAAGAAAATAACACAACATTTACAAAATCGAAAAACAATAAATTAAACAAACGTCAAACAATATACGTCGACTGTATTCGTAACAAAAACAGACGCAACCCGTATGAATAATAAAAACACACATACCCGGCCTGGAAAACGAATTAGGATCCGTCGGACTTAGAGCCATTTTGTTAGAAAATTTTCTATTCAACAAATTCCAATAGACACGTTGTTGCTTAATATTCTTAAGAGCCTTACAATCAACGCGACTTATTATCAATTGTCGTAGGCAAGATATCATTATACTCCGCTACCTGTGTAGGTGCGCTGAATTTATACCCTTCCATTTCCCCCCTTCATCAATTCTTACAGAAGTATGTTTTGTGTCTGCGCCCACCACTTGACAATTGAGCTTCTCTTTGTCTGTTATCTAAAATCAGTTGTTTTATCTTACCTTATATATATAAAAGATAATCTTTGTTTAAGTTTTACCTTTGTTTCTGTATTTGGAAAATTTAAAGCTTACATTATTGAAATGGATCTAAGATTTTACTGTCTTTTGTTGTTTTTAAAATTTTTGTTATTCGTCTTTATTCGATGACAATGTCTGTTTTGTTCGTGGACGATAACATTGATTTTATCTTGCGCTTGAAAGATGCGTAATACAAGATACTTGCGTCGTCTGCTTGGGAGGAGAAACACTGTAAACTTGATAATGTATTGTCAGATCTTGTGAGACGTGAACTTAAACAACTGAGGTAAGTGATTGAATTTGAAGGATAAAAATAATTGATTATAATTAATGGAAATTAATAATGTAATGTTTTTACATAATTTATAACGTTTATTAAGGGAAAAATACGTTTATAACCTTAAAGTTTGTTGAATTTTGTGAAAATCACTTTTAAAATTTTTATTTTAAATTAATTTTAACAAGTAAATTCACATCAAATTATTTTTTACTGTTTAGTTGCACTTCGGTACAAGTAGTTACAATCAACAAACAAAATGTCTTCTCCTACTGAAGTAGATAGCAACTCGGAACAAGACAAAACTGATGATTACTATTTAGAGCTTTCTCCAGAACCTGTAAAATTTGAACCAGTAAATGATGTTACTGACGTATTTTTTGATGACTCCAAACAACAGGTACTTTCGATTATATTTAATGAGTATTTTTTATTTTCTAAAGGTTAAAACTAATAAAGAAATTCAATTTTAATTTTACTAGTTTGTAAAAAATAAATTATTTTTGTAGGTGTTTGCAATTAGATCTGGAGGTGTGACAGGTGTGCTTGTCAAGGGACCAGAACATAATATTAATTTTAGAATGGATGATAAAGGCCCTGTCATATCCATCAAATTTTCTCCAGACATGAATATTCTTGCTATTCAACGCAGTGTTACATCTGTTGAATTTATTAATTATAATTCAACTAATTCTTTGGATGGAGTTGAATATTCTCAACCATGTAAAGGAAAAAATGCAACTATTCTTGGTTTTGTGTGGACACATGGTACTGAAATACTATACGTCACTGACCATGGTGTTGAACTTTTTCAAGTAAGATTAAATTTTTAATAATCAATGGAAATAAAATTTTTAAACTTAAAAAAAAGATTTTCATTAACAATAATTTTGCAGGTTCTTTCAGAAAAACGATTAGTGAAACCCTTAAAGTCCTTGAGTTTAGCTGTTAATTGGTTTATATTTTGTCCAGAAAGCCATTTGGTATTGCTTTCCTCAGGCTCTACAGGGAATCAAATGCAAGCACTGTACATTACTCCAGGAAATCTGCAAAAGATAACAAAATTTGAAAGTAAGAATTTAAAGTAAATACCTTAAACAGTATTCATATTAAAATTTAAATTAATTTTACTTATGTTATGTAGTGGAAGCGATCTCTACAAAACCAGGAAAACTTGCTGTCTCAGAAAGAGATGTAGCACTAGCTGTTTTGTATGGTATTCCATGTATAGTAGTTTTAAGGCATCAGCCTGGCGATAATTTTCATTCTGTTGGATCTGCATTTGTTTATGTATATACAGTTCACAAGTAAGATTCAATTTTTTAAATCAATTTTTTAACGCTGATTTGCATAATATCTAAATAATATTTTCTTACATTTATTACAGAATGGTAACTATTAGAAAAAGTCACATTCTCAAACTTGAAATGAGTGGAAGATTTGCTATTAATGTTGTAGATAATCTTATAATTGTTCACCACCAAGCCTCTAAAGTAAATTTTTATATTCTTTTAAATAGACCCATTGAAAATAATTCAAATATTTAAATTATTTATATGATTTTAGACATCAATGGTCTTTGATATAATGTTACCTGGTGTTAGTGATGGAACTGTGATTCATCATGCACAAATTGTTCCATCAAAATCAATAAAACCGTGCACTTTAAGAGTTCCTGGCCCCAACATATATGAATATGTAAATCAGCCTTGTCAATTGTGTATCCTTTTTACCTTAATTTTTATAAAGAAAATTAAATAATTTTTAAAAAACAAAGTTTCCTTAACTATGAAACTAGATTCTCCAAGTTGGGTTGTTTTCCAACCAAATATTATAATTGATGCAAAGTTGGGTTGCTTATGGTAAATATAAAAATTCAAATAATCAATAAATTATTTATTATTAATAGAGTATTTTTTGTTTAGGTATGTTGGACTAAGGCTAGAAATGTTGGTAAAACTAATCACTGACAAGGTCTTGCTAGTCGAGTTTTTAATGCAACGCAAGAATAGTAAACAAATTTTGATTCAAGTCATCAAGGATGTTGTAATGCAAATGCCAACATCACTCAATGACTTGCCTGCAATCTTTGATAAATTAAACACAGTATACAGAAATCATTTGGAAAATGAAATACAAAGTGTAATGGGCACTCCATTACAAAGTAATTCAAAAGACAATTCTGTATCTGACAACATGAAATTTAAAACTTTTCTAGACCAAAGTGATATGTACAGTCACATTTTTTCAAAACTCACAGAAGATACAATGGACTCAAAGTTGGTCATATCGGTTTTGTTGGAATATATAAGGTAACAACAATATCTTAATAAATTATTATTTAAGAAATATCTTTTGATTGTTAATCAATTTTTAAATGATTTTCAGATCTCTAACAGAGTATGGCATACCTGTGCAACACTACCTGCACGAACTGCTAATAACGACTCTGGTACAAAAACAGGCTTACTATCAGCTTCATCAACTACTCCAGTACCACGTAGTCTCAGATTCAAAACACTTGGCATGCTTGCTGCTCTCTTTGGAAAACCATTATCCTGCCGCACACCAGCTCGCTCTGGATATGCTACGCCGCCTCGGTAACGCGCACGAGGAGATAATAGAGGTTTTGCTATCCAAAGGTCACATCTTGGCTGCACTACGTTATGTACGAGCTGTCGGTATGGCTGATCAGGTCTGTGCACGCAAGTTTCTCGAAGCGGCTAAAGCTAATGGTGACCCCATTCTCTTCCATTCGGTCTACAAATTCTTTGAACAGCGTAACCTTCGTCTTCACAATACCACTAGCTTTTCTAAGGGCGAGCGCTGTCAAGCTTATGTGCAACATTTTAGAAGTCTTTTTCAACAGCAGGATAGCAACAGTACCTGCACCTCGGACTCAAACTCAAATTTGTCGGCAGTGTCGACGTAAATGAGTGGATGTGATGAAAGATTTTAACGACTTTGTACAGATATATTGAATTGCGATTTATTTTATTGAGATATTGTATATTTATGTCTATCTAATTAAGAAATACAATTAAGAATTTTTATTTTGATTTGTTTGTTCTGATAGCCCTTTTTTTATACCAGAAATTATTTTTAAAAGCTGTTACAATCTTTTAATGAAAAGATTTAATTAAATTACAAAAAAAAAATTTATCAAGTGATTTTAAATATAACTTTGATTTTTAACTGTTTTAAAAATACTTTGCAATATTATATTAAATTATTGTTACTTATTCTTTTAATTGATAATTGTGATTTATAATAAAAAATGCTTTAATATTTTCTTACCAAATAAAAAAAAAATATTCGCATAAAAAGTCATATTATTTTTAAATAAATCCTTCCTCTTATAAAAACATTAAAAAATAAATTAATCTATATCACAAATTAAAATAAATATTTAAAAATCTCCGCGAATAAATCTTTACCAACTCACCCCTATTACTTCGACCAATCGATCGCCAAAAATGTTATCACGTGACCCGCAAGTTCCTAGAATTCCAAAGTCAGTTGAAACCTGTTGTTGGCGGCGTTTTACAACGGGAGCTCGAGAGACAAGCTCAAACCGGCATCGGCTTCCACAGTGTATTTAATCGCGTATTCGTGTATAGTTTTCAATGTTTTCATAAACTTATTAGCAAGTATTTACCGTCGAGCATATTTATCGGTTTATTAAAGTACAGTTTATCCATCACGATGAATACCGAGCATCTCATTAAATCCTGTATCGTCGCGGGTTGTGGTAATACAAGCGTGAAAACACCAAACAAACGTTTTGTTAAGGTGCCTTATGATCTGAAGACTAGAGCAATATGGTTTTCAATTTTACGTCCTGGCGAGCGATTTTTACCACTTATGATCTATCACTGCTGCCAGGATCATTTTGATGTAAGTTTTTATTATCACTTATATCTCTCAACAGATGCATAATAAATACCTGGAGGAGATGAGTTAACGGGTATACGTTTGTTTTTTGTTTCAGTTCGCTGGGAATATGAGTGTTGAACGTGCTGTTCATACGCGTCCTTTGGATCCTCAAGTCGTTACAAAGATGAGTTGCAATAATACCGTGATAAAATTGAAAAGAATTCGTTCTTCAGGAAGTCCGGATACTGATTCTTGGAAGCTGGTATCAAAGAAAACACCTTGGACTTCTAATTCTATTGTCAATGATATTGGACCTCCACCTAAGCTGACAAGGATCAGTAACTTGACGCGCCAAATTCAGGTAAGATTTTTGTTTTTCTTTTTTTTTCCTTTCTTTGTTTTGTTATTATTTTTTTTCAATATTGATCAGTTCATTGGTATGGAAACTTATATCATCAAAGATAAATAGATTTTATAAATAAAAGTAAGGTTGATCAATTAGGTTTTTTTTTCAAATAATTTTGAAGTTTATTTTTCTATTTTGTTGTTTGTTTATAAATGTGTTAATACAGCGTGATAAAGAAAAAAGCACCAGTGGATTGAATGCGCCTTACATATGTGTATTACGTGAAAAACAGAATATGGTACCTGATAGATCTACTAAGTTAATTGTTCCAAAAAACTTAGTAAGTTAATGTTAATTTATTATTTTAAATTTACATCTAAATATTTAAGAAACCTTTTTATTATTTCGTTTGCCATATTTAGTAAGCTTTGCAGATTTATGTTATACAAACACTTTATTTATATGTTTTGCGCAAGAACTAAAATAAGAAAAACTAATTATCTAAATTACTAACAAAATACTCAAATTATAAAAAAATTTTTAGATTAAGCCATCAGTTAAGATGCAAAGAAATTCTTCCACTATGCCACCAGAGATTATTAAACCAGAATTTATTGATCCGCCAGTAATCAAAGAAGAAATCCTGGAGGATGTAACAATTTTTGTAAGTTTACATTTATTGTAAAAATATTTTCATAAAATTTTAATCTTTTTATGTATTCTATTCTAACATTAAAAACGTTACTTTTATTTAGGAAAACTTTTCAGATAAAATATGGAAGAATTCAGAAGATATTAGAATTCATTCATCAATAACAAATTCACCATATTCACTCTCTAATACTAAATCAATAGAAAAACCATCTAATGTTTTACGACAAAATTTAAATCAGTTTGTCAACATTGATAAAACAGAAAATTTTGTCAGTAGTTCACAAGATAATATTAAAGTTCAATTGCCAAAATTTTTTTCTAAAATTAAACCTGTTATGGTTGATGCAGCTTGTCAATGCAGTATTGAACCAACAAAAGTAGACAGATCATGCTCGCCAATAAAATCAATTTTAAGTATTGAACTTCCCAAGAGTATAGACATTTTCAATACCAAAAAAGCTGTTCATTTAATACAAAAATTAAAAAAAGAAGAGTACTCATCAACTCAAAATCGCAAAAAAAGAGAAATAAAACATCGCAAAAAAGAAGAAATTCTTGCTGCACAAATACAAAAATCTTTTGCTTCTTTTGATATACAGAGATATCTTGGGATTCCCAGTAATAAGTTGTCTATTCTTGGAGAATTACATAAATATACGAAGTGCAGCATAAACGATATTAAATTGACCTTATTAATTATAAGAATGAACGAACCTTTTAGTAAAATGGCACAGGAATTCAACATATCTATAATTCAAGCTATACTTGTGTTCAACAAAACTGTAGACCTTCTAGCAAGTTACCTAAAGAAATATATTTTTACTCCATCATTGAATAGTATGAATAAAAATTTGCCGAAGGCCTTTAGCAGTAAGTTAACCAGTGTATGCGTTTTTATTAATACTTTTGAAGTGGATATCGAAAAACCTTTAGATCCACTTAACCAGTCAAAGTCTTCTTCAGAGTCAAAGAAGTTTTGCACCTTAAAGTATCTAATCTCCTGTACACCAAATGGTTTCATTAATTTTGTATCTTCTGGTCACAGCAGTGCTAGAAATGATCAATCATTCATTAGAGAAAGTAAAATTATTAAGGCTTTACCTAAAAAGTGTGCAGTTGTAACTAACAAGAAGTTTGAAAAGATAAATGTTGTATTACAAAAAAAGGAGTGTCAATTGATATCACTACCCGAAGTCCCAGATGATTTTGAAATTTTAGAAGGAATGCCACTTTTTGAAAGATATTTGAGACATAATTTTTCAAACACTATTAAAAGAATTCAAGAATATAAAATTTTGGCGCCAAATGCGGGATTAGATGAAAGTTTTATGGCACGCCTAGACAATATTGTTACTGTTGTTGCCGCATTAATGAATTTGTAAGAATTAAATTTAGTAAGAAGTTTAAAAAATTAATCCTTTAATTTTTCTTATAAAAATTGTATAATTATTTATTTAAAACATTATTTAATAAGTTGTGTAAGATATAATTTGTTATTTTATAAAACATGGTGAAATAAAATTTATTTTAATATTTTTGTAAAAAGTCTTGAGTATTTAAAATAATTTATCAACTAATCCAAATAATTTGAATTCTAATTTTTTTCTAATCTTTCAAGTAAGTTTTTTTCTAATTATATTGTAAATTAATCAACGTTCTCACATATTCAGTTGCTATGTAAATCTACAAAAGCTGTAGGTATATACCCTTATTAAAAAAAAATGAAGCATCCTACCATCCATCGAAGCGTAAATCGACGATCCAGATTCCTTCGACGAGGCTTAAAGAAGGTATCGTGAGATAAGCGAAATACTGAAAGAAAAAGAAAAAAAAGTAGGGTGGGCCGATCACTGATAATGAGTGAGCTGCAATCAGCCTCTTCATCAAGGCGAAAATGAGGCAGCTTTACTCATCCTTATACACACAGCCATTATCGATCCAATTTCTATTGTCGATATATTAGTTGCTGCCTCTTCCGGCCGCCAGCTTCAATTTTTTTTAATTGGCTCCACGATACCGAGCGCTTATAAATGACTAATACCCCGTAGGAAAAGTATTTTCACTTAATTAAATACAAATTCCAGTAAAATATATAAGACGTCATAGCTTGGCGCCTTTTGCTGTCTTGTTTCATTTTTATATATATTAATTATTATTTTATTCATTTACAGAAGCATATAATAAAAAAGGAAAGATAGGAAATTGGAATTAAAATTATGACGTAAGGTTTAAAATACAAGTCCATGTAAAGAAGCTTTTTATATTTAAAATGTCTTTATTGACGTACGTTTAGATCACTTTTCGTCTTTCATCTTATTGTTTCGCCGGACAAAACAATATTTATATAATGTGTGTATTATATATTGGCGCCAGGGGCCCCATATCTTTGCTCCCACGCTTTTTATTTTATATATTTCCTGCTTGCGCTTTTTTATTTTTATTATTTTTTTTTTTTGTACAAAATCGTCGAGCCTCTGGTCGTATTTCGAGTGTGCTTTTAAACCTTCCTTTATAGGTATGTACGCTTATATGTTTTGAGAGCTTGCACTGCAACGACGTTCCAGAACGAATGACGTTGTTGGTTTATTAAGTTTTTGTAATAGCAGAGGTATACAGTTCAAGCTGTGACGGTATATACTTTTTCTCTATGCGTTTTACTATTGTTTATAAGGAGCAAAGTATTTTTATGTAATTCCGTTACTATTGTATTTTTAATTTAGAAATGAAAAATTTTTTTTATTAATTTAATTTAAATTATTGATTTGTAAATATCGAGATTCAATACGTAAAAACTTTATCTTAGCATTTTCATTCTTGTTTGAAAAAAAAAAATTTTAATCTCGCTGAACGAGTACAAAAGGATAAAGATTAACAAGCGCACTTTGTCACAAATATCGATTTTTCGATTAAATGCAATTTTTTTTTCTCTTTCTTCAATACTGTTTCGTTTCAAGGTAAAAGGAAATTTTGTTTTTTTTTTTTGTCTCTCTTATATTTTTTCTTCATGAATTTATATACTTTACTATACACTTCTCGACTCGATCGTTATTTCAACGCTGAACACTTCACAGATAGATTTTAAATTACAACTTGAGGATTTTCGTCGTACATATGTGGAGTAAGTGTGTGTGTATATGTATGTATGTATGTGCGAGAATTTCAGAAAAATTTTCTAAAGTGCTTTTACAGAAAGGTAAGAAATAGAGACGAAGAAAAACACTCGATTAGATTGGTCAAAGACGTCTTGCTTCTTATCGACTATTAACTTTCAAGAGTCGCCTATAGCTTACATTTATAATACAATGTTTTTTTTTTCTTTGTTACTTTATTTCGTTTCGTTTACAACAATTTCAATTTAAAGACTCTTATAAGACGCTGGTCGTTTATCTTTTTCTTTCTACATATAGCTCTTTTTTATGATCTTCAATTTTAAGCTAATTTAAACCAACTTAATTATTTTAGTTATAGAGATACAGACAGTTAAGTAGTTATACGTGCTTATTTATGTATTTCTTTTTTTAACAATTTTTTTTTTTGTATTTGTAAGCAATGGAATTAAAAAAATAATATTTACTATTATACTATCTGCTATCGTTGGAGTTCACTTTAAATAAATATATAATACGCGATGAATTATATTTTTTGATATACGCATTTTGATAAAGCTATTTAATGTAAGTATTTCGTTTAAAGTGGCATTACAATGGTCCTCTTATTTGATTTTTTTTTATTGAATATTTTCTAGTAACTCTTAACCAATAAATTCATCAGTTTTATAAGTTAGAATACTACGTTTTTTTCGAAGTTTTTAATAATTTATTTTTATTTTTGAAATATTATTACATAAAAAAAATCATATTTGTTATAGTTTTATTTGGAAATATAACAATATCAAAGAAGTGCATTATTGAATAAAAATTAGACAATCTTTAACTATATTGTTAAAATAAATTAGCTAATAAATTTCAAAAATAAAATGGGAATTATTATGAAAATAAAACTTATAAATTTAAATTAAAATTAAATATTAAAGTTTTATTAAAAAAAAAAAAAAAACAAAAGACATGAATTTTAGATCGTCTCTTAGTATTGATTTCTCAGCTTCATCTCTTTATTCTTAGCTATTCTCTGCACAGCGCAATAAAGTTGGAATTAAATTCCGTAATTCAATAAGTTTTATCGTCCTTTTTTTTACATCTCTAATGCAAATGATCGTTTTATATTATATTTACATACTTTTTTTTTTGTAAAGTGTGGATCTTTAGAAAAATTGTTCATTTTTTCTTTTTTTTTAACATTATTCATAAATGATATCTTTCTGTTATATTTCATATTTTTCGTAACTGAAGTCATATAATTTGCGTATAATCTAAACAGCACTGTATTTTTTTTTTTTGCATAACAAACAAAAGCTTTTATATTTTTTAATTAAATCACATACATATGTAACATATTTTAATATTGAAAAAATTTCATATATATACCTATATATATTTGAATATTTTCTCTGCATAGCAGTCTTTATATCATACAATATTTTTTTCCCTTATTTACGTACTTGACGTCATTATTTTGCTTAGCATATTATGTCTGCTATATCGTAGCAAGCATAAAAGCATCTAGAAAAACCTTATTCTCAACGGTACAATACTTTTTTTTTTGTTGATAAATGTACTTACAGTTTTTACTTAAATTCTATACACAAATTTTTTTCTTTTTTGACCAAATTTCAAAATTGATAAATAAAATCGACTCGACTAAATATTTTCTAGTATTTTTACTTATAGATAGTAACATTAATTTAAAATTTAAGTGGTGTGTTCAGACGCAAAATTATTTATTTGCAATAAACAAATTTATTTTGCTTTTATTTTTACCTTACCCGTAAAAATCGCTACATTAGCTATATATTTTTCAAAAAATCATCAATAATTATCAAATGTATTATCAATTATATAATAAGTATAAATTCATATTGATATGATTTTTTTTTACAAATTCTTTTTACGCAAAGATAAACATGAGCGCGATACATATTTATAATAATTAACTTCTTAGAGAAAAATTTTCTCAGTTTTTCTTTTTAAACATTTATTTAATGGTCGCAAGTCACATTTATCTTAAAAACAACAATTTTTCTTACATAAATTTCATTTTTTTTCTTTAAATTTTATTGGGGGTCTACCATAAAATATGTGAACAAGTCCCCAGAGGAAAAAAAAATTGTTTAAACTAAGCTCACACCTTCGTTCAGATATAAAAAATTGTATTATTTTTTTTTGTTTCACAGTCCTTTGACGCTTTTTTTTTTATTTTTCTTACTAATGTTTTCATAAAAATATATAGAAATATCGATTATTCTGCGTTTACGAATTTCTATATATTTTTATCGGACTTTTCTTCTTAATTTATTTATATACTGGTGATTCGATTTAGTGCCATTGAGAGAAAGTACCTACTCAATATTTCATGTATTTATTTTTTTTTATTAATAAACAACAATAAATTATTGTCAAAATGTAATAAATAATTATTAAATTATAACAATATTTTATAAAACAAATATCATTCACATTCAATTATAAAAAAAAGTAAATAAATAAAACTCATCACCTCCACGTATCTCTCTAAGACTTCATTAATTCTCGTCACGTTTAATGTTCAATCTGAACTATACAAGAAAAAAAAGAGCAGATTCTTTCTCTCAAGTCACGAAACCAGTTCACGAGATCACTTGGCAAAAAGTTTAACATCTATAAATTCTACACTTACATCACCCTCCCCTTAATAGTTATACCTTTTCCCCCAAAAACGATTTTCTCTAACCCATTCTCAGGCTAATTTTCAACGAAATGTGCACTTGCACGAATTATTTCCTTCCTTTTATATGTATATGTATGTATATATATCTAAACTCTACTAATTCTGTAACTTTCTGCTGCCTCTCAACTTCTAAGCATGAAAATCGAAGGAAATATTACAAATCATGTATTTTCAACTTTCCTTGAATATGTTCAAGTTTCAATTCTCATTACATTTTTTTTAACATTGTAATCGTATCTTTTTTTATAACTAATACTATTTTGTTATATTACAAAAGAATATTTTCTTTTTTTATTTGTTTTTTATAACACGGGACGGTCTTTTTTCTTTATTCATCGCTTATTTTTATTTTTAATAGGTGTTTAATCTAGTAATGTTATTTAAGATTGGAACTATAGAAAATCGAAGTAGCTTGATACATTAAATTTTTTTTTTAAATCGTCATAATTAAAATTTAGATTTTATGCTCACATCAATTTTACTGGTTAAAAAAATAACCATAACATGAATAATAAGCCTCAGCTATCTAATCAACAGTATTTAAATTGTCAAAATATATATAAAAAAAATTTCGACATCCAATGGCATAGTCTAATCACTTCCAATAAATCATCATTTAAAAAAAAAAAGATAGGGTAGGAGTCGTGTAATGACGGTTCAACGATTTCCTTCCATCGCAACATCCTTACATCCATCCTATAGGATACAGACACCTGACCTCAATTCGGAAGTGTCTCCACAGTAGTAATAGTAGTAGTAGTAGTAGGCTGTCGTACGAAGCCTATTCATATAATTGGCACTCTCTCTTTCTCTCTCTTGTCAGAGTACCAAGTGCGTCGCTTACATATATAGTTATATACAAAGCTTTGCTTTCCTGTACATATAATATAAAGGACTTGGGATCGATAAAACGATACTAAGGGGGAAAATAGAAAAGGGCCGTGTCCCTTTATATGCTGCCTTGCGCTAGAAAATCGAGGTACTATTTTTTTTCTTCTTCAATCTCTTCCCCTCCTTCCCTCCTCTCCTGTCTTCATTTTCTGCTTCCCTTCTCTTTTTTTTTTGTAGTGGATCTTGAGTTAGGGTGATATAGTGAATTTACCATAGTTGGACCAAATATGAGGGTTTTTTTTATCTTGGAGAATTGGTAGTTAAGCTTAGGTGTATTTAGGACGTGTGGAATTTCTGTCTTTTTGGTGTATGGGGATCTTTGATGGATATAAGGGTATATGTATGTGTTAGAATTATTTTTTTTTCTTTTTGTAGATTAGTGGTTGTGCAGGATGAGTGTTTCTTGTGGATTGATGAGGAAAAATTGAGTTTGTTGGTGGATAGTGGGTTTCTAGAATGCGTAAAATAATATTTTTTTATAAAATTGTATAATTGTTAACATTTTTTTTAACTGATGGTTTCGTATTAAAAAATTATTTGAGTATTTAATATATTCTTTATTTTAAAAAATTCAAATTAAAATGACGTTAATAATTTATAATTCAATTAAATTAAACAATATTATTTAATTAAAATATATAATATTTGACGGAAATTTAGTTATTAACCGACTGTAGTCATATTATCTTCGTAATTAATTTAGTTCCGCAGTAGTATGAAATTCATTGTACCTACACTTTCGGTTCTTCAAACACCAAAATGCACAGCCGAAGTTAATAATATGTTATGTAACTTGAATAGTTTATATTTAGCAAATAATTAAACATTTATAGAATCTACATAGTTTGTATAAATATTTATTTTTTTTTATAAACAACGTGGTGTAGTTAAATTTATGGGTTATAGTACACGTATTAATTTATAATATTGAAATTTGAAAATTAATATATTTACTTACGCGTGAAATAATTAATTGTAATTACATGATAATGAAATTTTTAGGTAATTACGTATATATTAAAGTTAAAGTACAGTAGCATACTTTGGATATATCAAATTAAATTTTAAAACAAATTTTTAAAAATTCATCATTTAAGTCTTACCTTACACAGACTTGTTCTACTTATTACTAACTTGTCTTCGTATAGTCTAAGATTACAATAAAAAGAGAACTTAATATTTTTGAAAACGTAAATATAAGTATTTCGATGTAAAATTTAATATATCCAAGCTACATCAATACACTTTTTAGCTTTTCTTTTTTTTCCATTTTAGCAATTTAATATAAGATGAGACTCTAGACTTCATTATGCTAACACAATATTTCATCGTACTCCTCTTATTAATGATGTTAAAACCTCTGTTTTTTTAATTTTACAAAATTAATTTTACGTGATTAAAAGGTCTTTTAACAATTTTTTACGTTGTTAAAAATATTAGAAAAATAATTATTTACAAAATAAAAAAAAAATCGATGTGATAGCAGAGAGCCAACGATTCAATATTATTGATAAAAACTCAGTAGAGTAAGAGGTCATGCACGAGGCGTATAGAGAAATGGATCGCTAGGAATTTATGGTAGTAGTCGCAGCTGCAGGATAAAAAGTTAAAAAGTAAATGAAGATCGACAGTCTACGCGACAGAGAAAAAGAGTAGGAGGAGGATAAAGTCAATGTTGGACTACCCTCGATTTTTTTCCAATCGCTCTTCATTTTCGAGTTCGACAGTCCGTTAGATTGTCCACCAGTGAATTTTAACTTCTTTTGTATCGTCCAAAGGTCTTGGACTGAGAATCCATACAAGAATACAAAGCTACGTTTAAGCTTGAAAAGAAAGGAAGTATCCTTAGGGAGGATGCCAGTCCGGTTGGTAAGACTTAAGAATTTTACCGGTTAAAAAATTCAGATTGCATCGGAGCAGGGACGCGAAAGTTTCGTTAAATTTTCAGAGTAACTTTAATGGCAATGGAGAAAGAGAGGAAAGGAAGTTTTCCTTTGTACATTTGAATTGGTATTTTAGAAAGAAGTTTTCTATTTTATTCTTGAAACATTGTATAGTTTCTTTAGTTATAGGTACGCTTAAACATTTTTATCAAACGACATTTATTTGTTTAATAAAAAATTTTTTAATATTAGATTTAATTAAATTTTGTTTAAAAAAAGAATTTTTATCTTTTAAATTAAATTTATGTAAAAAAATAAAATGACTTTTTAAATAAAAAAGCACATAAAATAATTTTCTTTTGATAAATTTAAATAAGTAAAATGAAATATGTGTGCTTTGAGTACATTTTTTTTCAAAGCTGCTTGCACAAAAATAAAATAAATGTACACGTGAACGAGTTTGTAGTTTTTTTTTTTTAAATTTTCGTCCTTTTATATCAAACATCTTTTTAGTCGTAATAATAACGCAAGTTAACATGGATAATTAGCTTTATTTACCGGACAAAGCTTTCGCGCGCATTTCTTTTAAAAAAAAATGTATAAAAAAGACACGTACAGATTTAAAAAAAAAACTTCGCTCCCTTTTCTCCATATTCTTGGAATAAAGTTACCCGGAATTCACACTTTTTCACCTTTTTATCTCACGCTCAATTACGCGCTTTTATTTCGGCAATGCCTCTTTAAAATTTTCTCATTCTCCTGTCTTCTTTTTCTTTTCCCCTACTAAACTTTACTTTTAGTTTTATTTTTCGTGTGCGCAGTTTGCCGCTATCATCTCGTTTTAATTGGACGTGCCCGAGGCGTTGCAGTGTTGCGGGTGGGTGTGGGGGGGGGGGGGGGGGCGGAAATATAATAGAAAAAAAAAACAAACGAGACGAGCTAATTAAGCTGAAGATCCGATCGAATTTCTCTGCATATGCTGAAAAAAAAACTTCTTTTTTTTTTATTTGTCACTTGAGTCTCTTGTTTTCTACTGTTCGCCTTTATCCTTGCAATATATATTGGCATGAACGTTTCGATAATCTCTTTCTCTTTTATTCATTTTATTAGCGCAAAAAATGCTTTTTTTTATTGCTATTTATAAAGCAAGAATTTTAATTTAAACTCAATTTGTGAAATATCGTAAAATGAATGTCATTTTTTCTTCCCTTTTTTTTTGTCATAATTTTACACTCGATTAAATATTTGTTTTTGTATTTGTGTATTATCCAATCTCTATTTTGTATATTACGCAAAATATCGTAAATTTTATATACACAAAAGCCTATAAATCCAAAAAAATATACACATACACTTATTTAAAATTTAAAATCTCCAAAGAAAGTAATCCCCACTGAGAAAACCCAAATCGTATAGGCATAAAATACAAAAGTAAAGCCGACTATCAAAAATAAACGAAGAAAAATAGTCAAGTTTCTTAACCGTACATACACTGTATTATCGAATTTTCTTTTTCTTTTTTTATTTCGTCTTTTCAAGCAAACCGCGTCCAAACCAATCCCCCAAGTTTTCCTTTGTACCGTTCAACTTTGCATCTCTCCAGACGCGCGTCTTGATATGCCCACAAGGGAGAAGAAAAAGGAGATCAAACCGATCGGAAAAGCAGGTATATTTTCGTAAGCAACTTGAGATAGAGATAGAGAGAGCTGCGGGTAAATTATGCTAGCCGTTGTGGTAAAGTTTGTGGTTAATGGAATATCGAGCGAAATGAGAATGAGTGAGTGAGCCCTTTCACTCTTGTGCTTATGAGAGTAACGAGAGAAGAGAGAGAGAGAGAGATAGAGAAGGCAGTAATCGAGTTGCTATTGAGATGCAATCAGGTAGCCTGTCGGCTTTATAGGAGAGGCGTTGTTCCGGCTAATTTTGTTAAAGTTTTGAGCTGCTGTTGAAGCTTAGGGATTTAGCTTTAGTATTATTCGGAAGATTTGCGTTGTTAATGTTTGAAATTATTTAATTTTTTTTTTGAGTTATGGTTATTATTTTAGTGAATAAGATGTGAGCATAAATTACTAAAATTTTGAAAATATTCTTATATTGTAGTGTCTTGTACAGGTAGGATGTTTGATGAACTTGACTGTACAACTACTCGTTGAACAAGCGTAAATTAACCTTGCCTCTTTGATCTTTATACACAACGTTTAACACAATGTAATCATCACGATATAAGAGATGTAAAACTCAAAGCTAATTTTATTTAATTATTTAATTAATATGTTCATCAAATAAATTTAATAATTAATTAATTAATTATAAAATTAAATTCAATTAATATCATCATTAAAAATTAAATTCAAATAAATTTTTATTCATTCGAAATTCTAATCGTTCCAATCCCAAACATCATCACAACAATATATTATAAGATAGCCGAACAAAAAATCGCGGCTTTTAACCCTCAGCCAAAAGTTTTTTTTTTTTTATCGCTTATAAACCATGGCCATATAATACCAGGGCAGTTGGAAAGGATTATTATTGTATGTATGTTTACGTTATATGGAATACAGATTTATTATTATTATTATTATAAAGGGGGAAAGACTTGTAATATGAAAAACACAATGGACACACACATTCACTCACACACACACACACACACACACACACACAGATTCTCAAAAAATTTTACGATATATTACAGTCCTCAGCATGAGCATCTCGTATCTGTTGTTTAGTTTTACGACTTGCACGCCTTATGAGACTGCGACTACGTTGTTTCGGTTTAACTTCCTCCGTCACTGCAACAACACTCGAACCTTGCGCTGCTAATACTTGTTTTGGGCTACCCGGGCTACCCGATCTGCCCGGGCTGCTTGCCCTAGTGCTGTAACGTCCAAATGTTGTTCTATCGTTAGTGTGGCTTGATGATCTTGTATAATCGAATGTGTGGGGGAACACTATATACAATAAAGGTGGTGAATTTGAATGGGAATGGAAATTTGATGTTATTCATGCTTTCTATTTAGGATGGATGATGGATTAGAAAGAGAGAGAGAGAGAGAGAGAGAGAGAGAGAGAGAGAAGCTGAGAAATTACTGATCGATTATATGTGTAGTTGATGAGAATTGTAGGTGTGATTAAGTGAACTAGTTTATATATGTAGGAGAAGGGGGGGTAAGTATTAGGTATGTGTTAATAGAGAAAATTCGGTTGGATGTTTGTAACGAGATTAATCAAAACGCACCGTTGGGATGAAAGCGTACTTAATTATCAAATGGCGTAGTAGAATGTTAGAACGTGTATATGTATGTAAGTTTGAGTGTAGTATTATTGCATTTTCAAAGCTTAAGTATATATGGACGTGACGAAGCTCAAAATGTGTGCTACTCTTTGACTGCTTTTAATGAATGTGTAGTGTGGAGATGAACTTGATTATAACAAATTTTGTGAGTGTGATGTATGTAGGATTTAATGCAATGGATATTCTTGAATTTTGTTAATTAAAGTTTTTAGAATTTTAGTGATTGAAATAATTTTAAATCGATATTTTACTACGTGATTTGAGTATTGGAATGTGATATTAATGTTTAAGTAGTATAAGTCAGGATTGCGTCAGACATTATTAAAAAAATTGATTAAAATTTTGTTTTAACTAATTTTTTTTTTATAAATGAATATTTATCAAACAAACAAAATGAATTAAGATAAACAATATATTATTCGTAATAGTAACAAGCATCATCGAGCTGTGATAAAAGCAAAAGAGAAAAATAATTAATAAAATAAGAAAAGACGCTAATGCTTGCAGATGTAAAATAAATATCAATAATATGAATGCTAATGGGTGTACAAGCTAAATTATTAAAAAAAATATATAATATATGAGATAAATAAAAATAAAAAGAAGTTGTTTCGAAAAATAAATTAAATTCAATTCCAAAAATCCATCATACCTGCGTGGTCCATAAGCAGAACTACGCCTTTTGAGACTAGACTCATCAGCCTCCCCAGTTGGATTCTTAACGATCCTTGAAAGCGTGACGAAGCATCGAAACAGCTCTTTGACATTGTAGTCGTCCTTTGCCGAACACTCGATCACTTTAGCCCTAAGCTTTGGCAATTCACAGTAAAGCCACTCGCTTACATCTTCGAATAACACCTCCCTGTGTGCTACTGCAAGATCAAGTTTATTGCCAGCTATCACAATCGGCACTTCCTGTACATTAAATTATAGGTAAATAGTTAAATTAAATTATAAAACGAATAGTAAATAAAAGTTGAAATGTAAAAATAAAAATAATAAATTGTAGGGAATAGATTTTACCTGAAAGTCAGCTCGCTGCTCTCTGACTTCCTCGAAGCAGCGTTTGACACAGTCAAAGCTTGCGAGTGAACATGTCGAGTAGACTAGTAGAAAGGCGTGTGCTGTGGCTATACTCAGTCGACGCATTGCTGGAAACTGTTGGTCACCTACATAAACATATATAGATCCACAAAGCTTTACGTTACCTGATTTACATACGTTTACTTGCACTGCAAGCTTTAAATTTTGTCAAAGGGAAAATTCTAGGAAATGGAAGATCGTGTTATGTTGGTTTATATTTGATGTAATTTAATGAGAAAAAATGTTTGACTTGGATTTATGGAGTTGGGATTTTTAAAATAGGATTTCTTTTTTTTTTTTTTTAATACTAAAGGATTTTTAGTGTTTGTGGTGGAAAGTAGGAGTTTTGTTTATCTTGGTAAAATATGAAAGAATTTTTTTTTAGAAAATTCAATTTTGAAACTTTGATGTTATTTGAAATTGTAATTTTAAGTAACATTATTATTCTCATGTATTTTTCATTTCAAGATTTTACGTGTTTTGCTTCTTCAGATATTCATCCTTGTTATATACTTAAATAAATAGCGTGAAATTCTTAAATAAACACATTTTATTTTTCAAAAAATAAATTTCATAATTTTTAACTCTAAAATCATTTGAAATTTTATTTTATCACATAATTACCACAAAAAATATTTTATCACTATTAAACATGATCAACCATAAAATATAAGTAACAAAAAAACTTTTCTAATTCTTATCATGTTCATGAATCATTAACCCTTAAGTGTTCATCAGATGCTAGACAATATACCCAAAGTTCATAAAAAAATGCCCCTATCATACAAAAACACAAAATCCATCCAATCGACTCCCCACCAAAAAAAAAACGTTTTACCCTCATGATCCTCCAACCACATCGTAATCTACACCCCCCCCCCCCCAAAAAAAAAATATGAAAATCAAAAATTCTTACCAGCTGTATCAAGTAGGTCGACCTTGAGTGTAAGAGTGCCAAGGGTGCACTCACGTGAATACAGATCTTCAACGGTTGGCCGGTACTTGTCGTTGAAACCTTTGCCAAGTAGTCGATGAATTATCGAGCTTTTACCAACGCTCGCACCACCGAGCACCACAAGTCTTATCCGTTCGTAGTCCGACATTCTCCCTTCTTTCTTTTTTACTTTTTTTTTTCGTATCACCTCCGACTGAAATTCTGTAAAATGCCAAGTGATGCGTGTAAGCTATACTGGATGTTACAATCTCTTTTTTGGTAAGATTGTAGTAAGCCTACCTTATATATCTCTAAAGGTTTGTGTGTTTCATTTTACGCGTTAACAAAAAATAGTATTTTTCCACCTTTTGAAATCTCATTTTGGGTATTTCCAGTTTATAGAGTGTTTGAATTTCAAAAAAATATAAATATATTTAAAAATGTATTGTTTTTGTTATTATTATAAAAAATGTATTGTATAATAATTTGTGATTATATCTAGGTGTAGGTTAATTGAAAATTTATTACATATTGTTTTTACGGTTACATCCATATTTTTTTTATTACAAGTGTGATTGAAAACAAAAAGAAGGATGTAATATTAACCTTATTTTATTTTTAAATACTTGTAAAAAATTTTTATACGTTTTATTAAGTAATGAAAAATTTAATGTTTTTAGATCTTAGATAATAATAGCTTAACGCTAAAAATAATCTTTTTTAATAGGGGAGGACGGAAAAAGAGAAAAATCTACAGATACTTCGATCACAATAATACGAGATTTATGAGGATTACTTTAGAGAATCCCTTTATGATGTATTACTTCGATATAAAAAGCCAATATTTGTATTATTGATTTTTTTTTATTATCCTCATTATATCTCAACAATAAAACAACAATAACAACAAGTATCTTATCAGATTACTAAAATGAAAAAAAAAAATTTTCAATCAACAATCCAACTCTAACATACTATCCAACATACAAATATCAACAGTCGTCAATAATAGTGCTCATTTAGCCAGCAAGCAATCATTAACGATCTATCCACATCTCACTACAGCATACATATCCCTCTCTCTCTCTCTCTCCTTCAATTTAGACCCACACACATACATACATACTCAATTTCAGAAATTGATTATATCATCTCACCTCTACAGCGGAGATCCGTATACCAAATCCTTGGCGTGTCTATACTCCAACGCCACCTAATCCACCTCCTCCTCCTCCACCTCTCAAAGTCGACAGTAGCGATAAAGCACAAGCATCATCATTCTCCAAACCCTCTCTCTCTCTCTCTCTTCTCAGTTTCTTCTTATCTTCTACTGCCAACTCTATAAGCTTTCGTAGCCTTGAAAATTAGCAAGCTTCTTTATCCATATACACCATAATAAAAGGGTCTCTCTCTCTTTTCTATGTGATTAGCTCTGCTAATGTCTGTGCAGAGATAAGATTCAAGTTCTGTAAAATTTCATCTTCGAGATATACGTTTATATATGTATGTGAGTTTCAGTGTCGTTGATCTCTTTTGGTTATTCTGTATCACATTCTTTTGGATGATAAGATCAGATGCTTGGGGTTTGGTTGATAACGTTGCTTATATCGATTGATAACCAAGTGTTGCTTGTCGGAATTTTTCAGTGTTTAATATCGATTACTTAAAGATGGATGATCGCTGTTTTACATACTGGCTCTGGTAGATACTGTAAAAGATAATATTTGATTTGAATTTAGAAAATGTGTAAAGCATTATTAAAATTATATAATATTTTTTTTTTACATTTTATTATGAAAATAATTAATTGAAATAATTTCTTCAATGTACATAATAAACTTCATTATATTGAGAATTTCCAATTAAATAATAATTTTCATTAATCTCGCTTGGTTGACACCCATTTTCACGCTTAAACGCAATATTGCACTACAAATTGATTTTCATACACACGCGTACCCTTAATTTTTTTTCTCCATCGGCAGTTTGTTTAGTTAAACAATATGTATTTCATCAACATTCTATACTATATTTTAGATTGTACCCCTTTCTATGAACTTCAATCACCAAACTGCCAGTCTAGTCGATCACGATAGTATTGGTGCATAGCAAACGTTGGCTTTCACTTACGTTATATTACATGACACGTGCCCTTTCTGATTTTCCTAAGGTAAATCAATTTTCGTTAAACTATGCGCTTCAAAAGGTTCACACTTTCTATACTCACTTGACCTTCAATATATATTATATTGTCTAAAGGTCACATGGTCATTTTCATACGTTAAATGTCTCTTTATTTTTGCTTATATATTTTTTTTTGTTTGTTTTTGTTTATATCGCGAGTATAATAATCTAAGCTTTCAAACTTGACATACCAATCTCGCCTCGATAATCGATTTAGTTGTTTCGTTTATATATGAATAGAGTAGTTATGCGGGTCAAAGTTCTTTGAAAATTTTATTTCTTTATATTCCTTTCTTTGCGTTAAACGAGATTGCTTTTATGTATGTGTGTATAGAAGAAAATTTCATTCGAGTTATATGTTTCTCAGTAAATTTAATTTCGTGCGCAACCTTAGTTTAATTACAATTCTATTATTTTTACTTAATAATAATAATTAATCGTAAAAAATTCTAAGGTTGATACAATAAAAATAAAAAAAAAGTTAATGAAAAAGCAGAAAGTTATTTATGCAATATACAGACGTTGTCTGCTGCACGGCTTAGCAATCTTTGACCCGGACTTAATACCTTAAAAATAAAAAAAGCTGTGTCGTGTACGACCTCTCATTGCTCATTAAAAAAAAACGTGTCACACTCGTGCAGCCTTGCATAAAGCTTGCATCTTCATACGACGCAATTTCGTAAAAAAAAAATTAATAATAATAACAATAAATAAATAAAAAAAATAAAGCAAAGTATTTTATCGGTAACGACCTTGACATGAAAAAAAAATAATCAGAGATGTTAGAAGAGTATAAACTAAAAAAATCTTTGTCATAGTTGCTGATAACAAGTTATCGATGCAAAATAACACTTTGTTCAACCGATTTATCCCCAACCAAACTCAATTATGGTCTTCAATTAACCTCCTACCATTCGTTTATCATATAAAGAAAGAAAAGCATACCCAAAAAAAAAAAAAAATAATATTAAAAAAAAAAAAAAAAAAAAAAAAAAAAAAAAAAAAAAAAAAAAAAAAAAAATGCGAGAAAAAGTAGAGTCACGCATCAGAGACAGTAACTTTCCGGGTCAACGGAAATAATTGCTCGTCGAAATTCTCGCATAGCGTATGGAATTAAAGTTCGCGCAAGCTCATACCCGAGCTTTAATGAATATTAACGAGGCCGCCGCGGCTGTTAACGCTTTAGCGAGTTACGAGTCTACGTTTATTGGCGGTCAGTGATGCTGTCATGTACATCTACGTTTATAAGCTTGTTTCTGTGCTTGTGATTATTATTTGTATTTTGTTTTGTGGTCACTGTTTTCTTATCGTTTGATATTCAATTTTTAATCGCTACAAAATTTAATCTTTTCTACAAACTTTTATAAATCAAGGTTACCTAAGATCTCTAATTTATCATTGATTTTTCGAAAAAAAAAGTAAAGGATAGTTGCAATCCTAAAAAATATCACTTGCAACAACGTAATTTAATCCTTAGACGTTCTCTCTCAAATAGATGTATGTATATATACATCATGACACGTGAGTAAAGTCACGCGAGCTTGCATCCTCGACTGAGTCTATGTTCGTTTGGGAAAAATTAAGTGAACAAGCGCGTAATCGATCACTGACATCAAGGGGGGTATGAATATAGGAAAACCGCCAAAACCAAGCCTATCACTTGCTCAAAGCGTTAAGACTTTAGGGGATATACTCGATAGTATACTATCTAATTGTTTCCTTCGAAACTCGTACTTTGCTGCTGTTGTTGTTGTTGTTCTTGATGGTAGTTTGGTTTGTTACTTTGAAAGTAAGACGAGTCTATTATATATTAACTGAAATTTGAGAAAACGATGTTAAGTTTGAGATTTAAAAGTTTCAGATTGACATGAAAAATTTAACGTGCAGAAATGTTTAACCGAGAAGTACTAAAATTTTACATTTCATGCAATTTATAAAAAATACATCTACGTAAATGCCGTCTCTAAATTACAATCTTTCCTGCGCAATTTAAAAAATGTAAGCTTCAACTCAACCGCGCTCATTAAATCAGCAACACCGCCAGAGATACGAATTAAAATTATATTTTAACGCGAGTTCACATTGCAATATCACAAGGTTTACCCTTTCTAGTTTCAAATCCACGTAGGTCATTAAAATTTCATCGACCGAATATCTCATCCGAAGCAATCACTCCAAAATCTGGCTCGCATGCCAAGCCTCAAAGCCTCAACATGACCTTTACTATTCATATGTTAAGATCCTTCAAAGGATTGATTACGAAGAAAATAACAGTCTAGAGTTGACCGTACAATTTTATTCGTCAATGTTTAATCCTGATGTAATGCCATAGCATATGTATTATATATACGCTCTTTGATCCATTACCATGGTAACGTTTTGGGCCAAAGAGAAAGCTCGACTTGCGGCCGGTGCGAGAGCTTTAGTTCTCTATCGTGTGTAATTGACGTTTGTGATTGGTACTGCTTGCCGAATTACAACGTTTGAGCTTTAGTGAGACATGAGAGTGAGATGTAAGTCATGACATGTGTATACCCTACTGGTGTATTGTTTGGTATGTGCGTGTGAGAGAATAGGTGTAAAATGTGATTTTGTTATAAATGAACGACTTTTGTTTGAATTTTTAATTTTTGAATTGGTTATCAATTTCTTAAGAAATAATTTTCTTTTTTTTTCTTTTCTCAAGAGTTTATAAAAGTCTTTAGCAATGCAAAAATTTTTTCTTCATTTTCATGCTGGTGTGAAAAAAAGCCGTTCTTTTCTCAATCAAACTCTCATTTCATTGAAAAAAAATTTAAAATTTTATGACACGTAAAATATTATTCAAGTCTTTATAACTTTTTCTGCGTTATTATAAAAGAATTTTTGAACTTTTTTAAATCTGCATACAGATTGCATTATTAAAATGGCAAAAAAAAAAAAAAATGTTTTTATTAATGAGATATTAATGGTTTTGTCAAAGCTAATTGACATTTAAATAATGTTTTACAGCTTGTACTTGCTTGGACTTGAAAATTTTTCTGCTTAACTGTGTTGAATTTTATGAGTGTTATTTATTGTTAGTACAAAATAATTTGTGCATAAAAATTCTTTTTTACTTTGAAACAATTTTTTTTATGCTTAATAATAGTCGCAAAAATTATGTTAAAAGTAATTAGACTAATTTGTATTTTGTGAAACGTAATATAATTTTTAGATAAAGAAAAATGTAATTGCTTTTTTGTTATTGCAAAAAAAAGTGGTGGACGTGTTAATTGTAAGGTAAAAGATGCGTTTGTTCTTTTGTACTCTCTACGTGTCTCTTGAATTCTTTTGTAACAGATGGTGGCGGTGGATTATATAAAAAAAATGTTACTGAAGTCTTTGTAAGAGACTTTATTAGACTTTATTTTTTAAATTAAATTACTGCTTTTTGTTGCAATTTTGTTATAGAATTTTCATAAAATGAAAAAAGAAATATATTTTCTTAATAATAAAATTAAAAAATATTTTGTTTATTGACTATCATTAATATTACTTTCTAAAATCTCATTATCAATCACTTTAACCAAGAAGCAAGCTTTTTCGAAAGTTGAAATAAAAAAAAAAATAAATAAAAAAGAATAAGTAAAGAAAAGAAAAACGAAAGGTAGCTTAAAAGGACTTTTAGTTTTCAATTAAGGCAATCAAGGCAAAGAATCATTAAAAAGTAATTAGTTCCTTCGCTTGCGATCGTATTGCTTAAACTTTGTATTATTATAATTATTGAGTATTTTTTTTTCAATTTACTTGTTTATTTTCAATTCAATCGTACATTCTGAACATAATTTTATTCTTTTTTATCAAAAATATTTAATATATATTAAAGATGATTTAAAAAAAAAAAAAAACATTTTTCAAAAAAACCTGATTGATTACCAATTTTCATAAGTTACTTTGTAAAGACGAAAAATAAATTTTTTTATCTAACTTTAAAAGAAAAATGTTTTTTAAAATGTTCAATTTTGATTTAATGCGTAGAAGCCTAGTCCGGTATATCCCATTTTTTTTCCTATGAAGGGTCGAATACTTTTCAACACGTGCAATGTAAACATGCTTCTCTCGCCCTTTTTTATACATTTCGAGGATCAATAAAGAAAAACACATTGATAACATTGTGGATATATAAACGGCCTTGAATTTTGGACAAGCATATCGTATCTCATACACACATGAATTTTTTATGCTTCCTTCAGTAGAATAATTTATTTTTCCCTTTTTTCGTGTTTCTAACTGTTGCATTTCGTTGATAATATGTTTGTTCAACCTATAAAATATCCATATTAATATTCAGAATAAAATTATTATTCATATGTAAAGAAATCATTTATAAGTACGTGTAAATAAGTATAATTTTCATGAAATGCTGTTTTTCTCTTTTTTAATTATTATTATTTTTTAAATATGAGAAACATTTAAGTTAATACGTACTATTTTTATAAGCATAAACATTCCTCGAAAATATTTACCGGTACTTCCTAATATTATTTTTTTTTTCCAGCCATTAAATCAAGTAATCGAATGCTCGGAAACGCTTGAAAACGTTATTATCGATTATTCCTTCACTCGCATTTCTCTTTCTCCCCTCCCCTTCTCTCCCTCTTTTCCCCATTCTTTCACTACAATGGGGGTAGGGAAAAAAAAATCGGTGAAGTAAAATCGCAGCGGCATTTCATTACGTAAAGTAACTCGATTTAGCTCTTCTGTAAGTTGCTATAGCCATAAGTGCATGTTGCTACTATTGTTTTTAACCGCAATTTCAACTTGGTACTTTCATCCCACGCACTTTCATTTTATTTCATTTCTCTTTTTTTCTTTTTTTTATCTAGATTTATTTAAAATTTTTTTTAGATTACAAAAATGTCAGGATTCAAATAACGAATTCTTTTTGTAGACTCTGGATTATAAAAGATTAAGGTGTATTAAGTAAAACGTAATACACGGATGCGTATGCTTTGCATACGTGAAAAATCTTCTGAATAAGTAATTTGAAAATAAAATGTTTTTCATGCTAGACTGTTTTTGATAACAAACTTTAGATTAAGATCTTTTAAGCTCATAAATTCTGTGTATGATTTCAATTATAAAATAATTTATAAAATTAATCAAAATGTTGACTAAAAAATCTGTCAATTTTAAATTTTACTTTATAAAAATAAACATGTCCCTTTACGAGTTATAAAAAATTGAAAAATTCATTTACAGTATATGTATATAACGATATTACCAATAAAAAAATAGCTCTATCTTCCCACACTCGTACTCAATCAATGTTAACAAAATTAAATGGCAATATTCGAATTTATTACTTGATGAAATTCATACCTCTCCCCATGCACTATCAATTTTTAATTATAAAACGTTTCAACGCTTTCAACTTGAAATCTCATATAACGCGTAAGTGGGGCTTTTAAATTTACCACCACCACCACTACCACCTCCTCTACCATTTACGATAATTTATTGTTAAAAAAAATATTTGATAGTTTTCAATAAGTTTACCATAAAATCATTTTTATTAAAACACTAGCATGTTTTTAGAGTATCCATTACCATAGTCAAACATAAAAAAAACTCTTCTATAATCTATTTACATCTCCATCACAACCTTTCCAAAAAAAATGTCAATTTATCAATAAATTCTTTCACTCCAAGCTCAATTTTAACTCAACATTAAAATTCCATTAAAAAAAGAAAAAAAAAGAGGAGTGCACGCATATGCACGGTAGTTCAATTTTCGAAGTTAATCTCGTCACAGAGAGTATAGTCACAGTAACCAAAAGAAGCTTAACTGGCAAGCCAGCTAGCCACACACCAGTACAGAGTGAGAGAATCATTGGATAGTTCTCTTTCCCTCTCTTTCTCTCTTTCATTATTGCATGCAATCGTCTCTTCCTACACATGAGTAGGAAAACGCGGCATAATCGTAGTCCAACTTACACATGCGTCCACGTGGTCTCTGTGGTGAGAACTAATGGAGCCAAGCTAAATTATGAGTAGGCCACGAGGACCACGCGATCGATTAGCCATATAGAGTGACATACAAGGTGAGGTGGTATGAGTGGAAGAGGAGTTAGTGTTGTATACCCCCTTCGTTAGATACTAGTTCGTGCGATAATGTAACGTTCGTTATATGCTGGTTATATCTTGCGAATTGTGAGATATGATGCGTAAATTGTATATATATATATATATATATACTTGCATCTCTCTGACTTTTATTGAATTTGCTTGAACGATATGCTACGTTTAATGTTCTAGAAGAAAAAAAAATTGATGGTTGCTCTTGGGTATTTACGGGATTGTTTACATGATTCTTTTACTTCTTTTTTATAGTGCTTACTTTTGATTGCATGAAACATTGAAAGAGAGTTATCGAGAGCTTTGCTTTGGTTTTTTTCATTTTTTACATGTAGTACGTAAATTTTTTTTTTTTTTCTAGTTAGGAGAGAAGTTTTGCGGGAATACGCTTTTAAAGGGCAATAAATATTTTAAAGGGAAATGTATACACGAGTAGTTGTAGAAAATAATGTATATGTATACTATTTGATTGGGGAAGTACAGAGAATAGCTTAGTCGGCTAAATATAAGCTTCGAAATTCACAGGTCGTGGGTTCGATTCTTTAAATAAGCAGAAATTGTCTCACCAGAGACTCAAAAATGCTTTTCAATATACATACAATATTCTATTTGATTGGTGCTCTTTGGTTTCGATAAATTTCTCGTTCATATAATTTATTTTTGTACTTTTAATTGGAGTGAACAACTCGTGAATGACTTTTCAAAATGTTTGTATCTAACATTAGTTAGAGAAACAAGAGACAATAGTAAAAAGACAATAGAGTTGTACTCTCTCTTTCTCTCTTTCTTTTTCTCTCTCCAAACAGATTTGGAGCTTGGAAAATAATTAAAATACGTAATCAATCGTAGACGTGATGAAATTCTCAAATTCATTTCCTTCGTATCGTCCGATATTTATCTCAAGAGAAAATTTAGCTCGATTTCTATTTATCTTCGCGTCAAACTTTTTCTTTTTTTACTCTCTTTATCTATCGTTCTCCAGATTCTAGTCTGGCTTTTACCAGTTGGACTTTCGTTTTGCTAATACGTACGTATATAGAGAGAAGAAGAAAGAAAGAGTAACAGAATAGGACAGAGCGGCCTAAATACAAGCTCTACTACTGCCTTTACTCGAGTATATAAAGCTAGTGGTGAGAGCAGCGGATTGTACGAGGAAATTGAGTTATCAGATAGAAAGGGTTGGAAAAGGTTATTGAGGATATAGGCTTATACTCTTATTCGATTGAATTAATAAAAAAATTGCGCGATAGTGATTATACATATACGGGATAGAAAGCTAACGAAATTCAATTAGTGGTATTATGTTGTGTAGTTAATTTAATTATGCTTATGAAACTAGGAAATTTGTATTTTTAGTGAAAATAATAATCTTGCTTATTATAGAACTAGTTTGTAATAATTAATTGAGGTCAATCAATTTTAAATTATTTTGATTAATTATATTTAAATAAAATTATTTTATTAGAATTAAAGCTTCCATTTCAAGATTTTATTTATGTTGTCTGACCAATGCTTGATATTACTACTTATTTTAAATAACTAAAATAAATTGTTCAATTATTTTGTTAATTTGCTATTGTAGTTGTGTTAGATATTGTTATAAATACGTTACATTTATTCAGTTGATATTGTACAAAAATAGATACCTTATAAGTAACATTCAATTGGTAACGAAAAAATGCGACTAATGCGGAAGTTAAAGTTACATTCGATTGGACGACAGATTTCGAAAAGCAATATTGTAAAGAAGGATAGGATCGTTTGTTCAAATAGACAACGGACTTGGTTGGTAATGCAGTCATTACCTTTTATAATCGCTAGAATAAAGTCTAGCTTTAGATACTTGCCACGGCTGGATCGTGTCTTTGCTGCATCTTTTTTAGATCACGAAGTTTCTAGAAGATTGCTACGATAAAATTCGATTTATTACTATACGAACGAAGAAGAACTGGTTGTGTAAAACGAGAAACTAGATGTAATACTAGATTATATTTTGTTTATTAATATAGTATATGGTATTGATGAAATAGATAATTTTAAATGTCAAATAATTTTTATTATTTATTCTAACTTTTATGTTAATTTTATTTATTTTTTTAATGAAACAATTTAGTCTCTTCAAAGTAAATATAGTAAACGACCTCAGTTAAATATTGTAGGTGCACTTATCCTAAACTGTCGTGCAATTACGACTACTTTTTAAACAAGCAGTTATATAGCTAACCATTAGCATAAGTTCATTACATACTCAAAGTAATTTTTTTTCTCTTTTTTTTTTAATAATCATAAGTATTTTATCTACACTTCATAAATTTTATGTTAAAATCGATTTACAGTGAGGATGAATACTTTAAAATTAAATTTTCATACATTTTTCATTTTATTTCCATGAAGGTAATCATTAAGTTCAACGAATTTAAAAAATTCATATCTTTCTGAATTTGTAATGTGAGACATTAAATGGATTATTACGAAATACTAACAGATGAGTATAACATGTTCCAAAGCAAATTTATAATAACATAACATAACGTACACAATTCAGAGTATATATCTATTTTATAACTTTTCAAAAATAAATATTTTGTCAATCATCGTTGATGTAATAATTGTTTCCATAATAATAGGTAATATTCATAATATTTTGAAATTGATTGATTAATTTTATAAATAAATAAAAACACAAACACCCCGCAATAACAATAATATCTCATCAAATTAAAAGGTAAACAATCTGTAAGCTATTTCTCTCTACGCTCCATTCTCAGCTATAAAATTACTGAAATAAACTCCTCGAGGTATACTTACATCGAAACCTCCAAACAACCCTCAATTTAGCAAGTTACAAGCGCAAAACTTTAAAACCGATGGATATATATATATATATATATATATATATATATATATATATATATATATATACTTGATGGGTATGTTCTACTATATATAGATCTAAAAGGGGGTTAGTGCACTCGCTCTATAGTGTGTTAAACGACTCGAACTGAATAGTCTCCTAGCAGAGATGATTGCGACCTGATTTTGCTTCGTCGAGTCCTTATCGAAGTCCGAGATAACAATGAAGAGTATACTAAAGATGACAAATAAGAGTATATATATGTTTTGTTTTATTACTTTATTGTAACTTATGTTTTTTATGGTGTATATGGAGTCGTATGAGTAATAGCATCGGAAAATTGAATTATAGGATATTTGTTAAGTTTATGATTAATCATCTTCTAATCAATGTTATTTTACTATTCTTATAAACACGAGTGATATTTTTGATTATTAAAAGTAATAATATAAGTAAAGTTAACATAAATAAGATTTATTTTTTTATGATACTGGGAATAGTAATTTAATTTTATTAAACTATAGTATATATTACTGTTATATTAAAAGGTATTATACTGAAAGCTTGAAACTTTTATATGTAATATTGTTTGATGTATTAAATTGGTCATACTTATCATAGTTCTTTAAATAGAAAATTATACGACGTAAAACATCACTTTAATATATTTGTCCTTTTTGACATCTTTAATGAAACCTTGAAGTAAATTATTATATTGGTTGATTGATTATAAAAGCTATAAATATACTACTTTCATTATTATTTTTCTTTTTAAAAATGAAAGAATTTTTTTATTTATGAAATAAAAAATAATTTATAGTTAAAAAATTATATTAGCTTTAGTTTATAATGACACTTTTAATCATTCTGCCGTAACAAATTTTAGTAAAGACTCGGAAACGATACTTCATAAAAGATTAATTTTATCTATTTATGTGATATATGTTCAATCAAAGTGAACCAAGAATTTTATTATAAAGTAAAATATAATCAGTGTAAAATATCGATGAATAGCTTCTTTTATGTAACACACCAAGAATAAACGAGTTTTTAATGCAAACAACTGTTACAACACATTAATATTTATTTAAAAAAAAAAAAAAGTTATTAAGAAAAATTTTTATCGATCCAGTATTATCAATATAAAAGTAGACAAAGTACAAAACACGAATATCTAGCTTAACTTGATACCAAGCAAGTTTCAACATTCAAACACGACTGCAGCAGCTAGCCCTTCGTCTAAAACGTCTTGGTCTTTAACGAAAACTCCCCCCGATCGATTTTCCCTCCTTTGAATTTCAGATTTCATCTCACTTTTCGACGCTCATTTCCCCAAGCATCGACATCGTTTGGCTTCCGGGTCGAGGGTGAAAAATCAGTAGTAAGGGGTTGGTTGGTAGTGGTGGTAGGGGTCTTGTACACGTGGAAGCCAAGTATCCGTTGTTTGACGATATATCGTTGTAATACGCTTGTACTGTGCTTTCTCGTATATTATACCCTACATTCTCGTGATTTTCAATTTTCTATCAAATGTCGTTGTATAGCGAGAGAAACTGTACGTGTAAGGATAATTTTAAGGGTGACATTTTTTACGGTTCTAAAGGGTATTGGAAAGTTGATTTTTAAATTTATAGTTGAATAAGATATTTAGTTTACTTTTTTATTGGTTACGTGTGTGCTCTGGGAAATTTTTTTTTATAAGCATGAAATTGTAAATTGTGTAATAGGGAATAGAGTGCAATTGAAGTAATTGCAAGGAATAATAGAAAGTTTATTGGGGATAAAAACAATATTTATAAAATGAACATGTTTACTTTTGTTCATATGTTAGGGACGATTGGTAATAAATTAAATATTTTAATTATTGAGTGCGCAATTCCGTTATTACGCAAGCTATTGCATTGCAATTAAATCATATTTGATTAGGTATGTTATAGCAACAAAATATAAAAAAATTTTTTTTTCCAATTTTAAAAGCTTATTTACATCAAAGAAATGATACAATATCACCATCACAAAATCTTAGCTTAAATTTAAAAATTCAAGCTTTGAAGAAAAATTCTCACTTGAAGTCAATTTGTTATTTCAAAGTAAAAAGCTTGCCTCAAAGTAACTTTTATTATTTCGCTTTTCCCTTTACATTATCACAAAATAAAAAAAAAAAATGTCATTACTCCAAGCGTAAAAAAAACAAAGAAAAGCTCTATTCCTCCATTACTTTCGCTCGCACCTTTTTTTTTTCTTCTTCCAAATCCATTTTTTCTTCTTAAAGCAAAGTCACTTTGAAATTCAAACCATTCAAAAATTCTATCTTTCCCTTTCTCCCTACTACAATACTTTTTTCCCAGGTTAAAAAATCACTGAAAAATCTAGCACCATTTCTCGACATGTCAGCACAGAGCAATCGAATTGAAGACTCGGTATCACACACGTACAAATATATCTCGACATCGACATTGGCGAGAATCGAGAAGAGAAAAGGGGATAGCGAGGGAGAAGGAGAGAGAGAGAGAGCAGGGTGTCGGATCCGCTAATTAATACTGGCAGCAGGGCGACGGTCGTTCTCTCACGAGCACACATGGTACGCTTGACGTACATTTGCGACAAGAGTGAGAGAGAGAGCTCGGTTATATCGGTCTAATTACAACTGAGTCGTAGTACCACTGCTGCTCGATGACCAGTCCGTTAACCCTTCTCCCCTTTTCCTTTCCCTCCTTTACTCCTTGATCAGCTGGATTATCTGTAGCGAGATCGAACTATCGCGTGTGGAAATTAGAAACGCACGAGGAAATATATGTCACTCTGGTAAATTTTCTTTCTGTCTCTTGTATTTTTTTTATTTTTTTTACGTCGAGGTAAAAGATTGAAGAGAGGAAAAAAGCTTTTGGAAAAATGCGCGAAAGGTTAATCCGTAGTAAAGAAATGCTTTTTGTCGAGCTTTTTTTTTATCTTCTGAGTTTGATTTATTTATTTTGCTTTTATTTTTTTATTTAAGATGAATGATGAAAAGCGAAATGCAACAGCTAAGCGTTTATCATTGAAGTTATAACCAACGACGAGTATAGTTTCTCTTGCGTGTTTTCCAAGCTGTGGGTAATTAATCACGAGATGAAACTTGTAAGTTTGCGCACACGCGATTTGCAAGCTCTCGCTTGTCATTAGTGTTAAAGCTAACATTAATAATAAGATATATATTTTATATGAATTAATACTTTCTGTACTTGATTTTAGTTATTTTGATTATGTGTATATAAATAGAAATAAAATTTATTTTTGAGTTTAATTTATTAAAAAAATAACGATAAAATATTTTTTGAACGACATTCAAACTTGAGTCTCATTTTTTGAAAAGTCATTTACAAAATTTCTACTTTCCTTTCGCGTCCAACGAAATAAATGTCACAAAGTATATATACACGTCCGATACTGTTCCCAGGTCGACGTCGGAGCGCATAACACGCCAAAGGCGAAAAAAAAAATATATATCCTGAAAATATTAAACTACCCGTGACCTTACACTCACTTCTCTCAATCTCGTATACCTACCCCTACTCATTTCGCGCAATTTTTTTTTTCTTCCAGCATCTCGTGGCCTAATTAAGTTTGCCGCGTGTTTCGACGGCTCTCTCATGTCCTTCGTTGAGGCCAAGGTATGGGAGAGAAAGAGAGAAAAAAAAATGAAAATAAGGCAAACGATAACTTGAATTCAAGGGAGACATACGACGACGAGTCCTCGAAAGAGCGTACCTTTTGACTTGAGAGACTTTCAGTAAGCTGGATTAAAAGTCGTTCTCATGCGAAAGAAGCTTGAGATTAAAGGGAAAAAAAAGAGTAAAAAAGTTAGTAAGGCTAGTATTACTAGGACTTTCTTTTATAGTGCCTGATTTGTATTTTTGTTTCTGTTTTTTCAGTTTACTGTTTTATTTCGCAAATCAAATATGATTTTTTATTCGTGTAAAACTTGTAAGATGCACTTGTTATTTTTTTGTATTTTCTTTTTGAATACTGTAAAATCAACAGTATATATTGAAGATATCTACAAGCTTTTTAAAATTTCAAGAAGATTTATACTACTGATGTAAATTTAAAATTTCTAAATTACTTCTATCCTTCTTTTATTATCGACAATTAAAAGAGAGATTTAGTTTTACTCACAAAAAACAAAATATTTGTTTACGCCTACTACAAAATATATTTTTTATTCAACTTTATAAAACAAAAAAATTATAAAAGATATATTAAACTTCAAGATTTAAAAAAAATGCAACGTCTTCTTTTCCACAACTATTTATTATAGAACCAGCTCACTTTTTTCTTACTAGACCTCAAAAAAGCAAAAAAACAACTTTTTTGTCGTTATGCTTCTTTTTTGTAATGTGGCTAGAGCTTTAGGTGATTATAAAGCTCTTTTGCGAGATTAAAGCGATAGGCTTTGGTCTCGGGGAGGTTGAGGGTGTCTGAAGATGTATTGCTAGGGGAAGAGTATATGTGCGTTAAAATGTACACGATTAGAGTGGCCTGCTTCAGCGTTGAATAATTATTGATTGGCTTACTTTTTTTTGCAACATAAATTTTTTTTCTTTTTCACTTTGTGCTAATAATAAGCTTACTCTTTTTTTTATCTAATGTAACGGTTTGTACGATACAAAGACAGAATTTTGATGGTATATGTAATATAGAAAAAAAAATTATTGATTTTTTTCAATGTTAATATAAATGTAATGGTAAAAATAATATTTTAGCATTTGATATATAAGCCTGCATTTTTTTTCGAATATCGAAATAGGAAGCAATTTATTTTATCAAGCGCGAAAAATTGTAGGACTAAGAGCAGTCTATATCACTCTGACACTTTTGTTGGCTTGACCCTAGATCGACGGGATATTGCGGCAGGGAGGGGGGGGGGGGAGAATAATCTATGCTGCATTACGCGTATAAGAGACGATAAATTATGCTGGACGCTATATTGACGAGGTCGATATAATATGTGGGCTGTGAGAGTAGACTAGTATATTTTTTTCTTTCTATAGAAATTTTTTTTGCAAAATTTATTTATTTTAATTTTTAGTATATTTTTTTTTTCTTTTATGCTAAGATTAGTAGTTGATAAATTAAATAAAATACGTGGATAATGAAGATGATGAAGGAGAAAAAGTAAAATAATAAGGTCGCTTTATAAGATTAAAAGCTTAACTGTATCACTTAAAGGATTTACTTGCAGGCGAGTTGTAAGAGTGTTTTAATTTTTCATTTTTTGTTAAATTAATGAGCAGCGTCTTATCGTTTTATATGTTATCTAATGTTGCTTATAAAACTGTTGAGATTAAAAAAAATAAAAATTCTTTTGCGGACAAACATATTTATACAAGTGTGGAAAAAAAAAGAAATTAAGAAAATCTATTCATCCGATGGAAAATTTTACTTCATTATGTAAATTATATAGCAACAATCGTCGTATTTTCACAGTCGAGAATTAATGAGATTCATTTGAATTATCTTACACACTCAAATAACTTTCTGTGCCAAGTTGGATGCGCGCTTGATTTTTCACGACAGTATAAAGTCTAGAATAAATTGACATATCATTTGAATGTATTTTAAATAATAAATCCCAATTGGCATAGTGTACTTTTTTTTTCCTTTAAAAGCTTTCTTATTCATTGATTGCAATAAAAATTTGTAAATATCCGAAATTATGATTTAAATTCATGACTTTGTTAGGTTGCTTTGTGTTGAATGAAAAATTTATGAAAAATGTTAAAATTGAGTTTGGTATATAAAAGGAAAATTGGCATAAAGGCTTTCACTTTGTTTATTGACAGAAATATTTAAACATTTTTTAACTGCTTTTTTTTTCTTTTCAAATGAACAAATGCAATATCCATAAGTATGACATTTTTTAATATTCTTTTATCTTACAAATGCATTTTAAATTTGTAAAAAAAAAATAAACATAAATTACTTAAAATACTTCATGTTGATAAATCATTTAAAATTTAAAAAGCAAAAAAGAAAAAAAAATATATATATGAAATCGACGACCCTAAAATTATCACTGCAGCAAAATGAATAAATATACATCCCCGCATCGTGTTAATGTGTTAATTTCACAGGCGTACTAACCAATCTCTCGCGCTCCAACTAATGAAAATTAAACGACCTGCACAGCTTCGACTTTACCACAAGCAGCAAAAGCCTGCGTAAACAAACGGGTTAAAATAAAAAAGAAAAAAAAAATAAAAACCTATTAGATAAATTAAGCACGTCTGGTGGTCTTTTCATTGATTTTACATCGTCGAAGCAGACGAGATTTCTACATAGAAAACCTAGACTTTGTGCTTTGTCACTGTTGGGGTTGCCAAACAAGCTGCGTGACTGAAATTCTAGATGTGGATGTTCATGCGATCCTTTTGCGATAATGACGATTAAGACTTGATTTTTTGCGATTTTATTTACAAAAGAGTTTGGTCGGTAATTTAAATGTCATTGCAAAGTGTAAGATTAGGTTTTTTTTAATTGTTCTTTGCTTTAAAGTTGATTTTGATTTTATCATGAAATAGAATATGAGCTAATTTTTAAAGCTATTTTAATAATTGTGGGTACCGCAATCTATGTTAAACGCTTCATAATTTTTGTTTATTTTTATGAGCTATACGTTCCTACAACTAAATTTACAAATAAGAAACTATAGTAGAGTAGGTTCATTGCGGCGTAAGAAAATTCAAGAATTTACATGATTTCAAAGTTTGTAAATGTATGCTAACGAGCTATTTTTACAAAAAACATAACCTGGTTTCACGGAAATACATTATTCGTGCTAATACGCGAGCTTGTTGGAAAAGTTCAACGATAACGCGGTATCATAAAGTTTATTTTCTTTTTTTTTTTTGCAGTTCTGCAGCTATTTACTTATGTGGGATAAGAAACAATTTAAAAGAAAATTTATTTACTATTTTACTATATTTTACAAAATACGATTTAATTAAATTTTTTTTTAAATAAATGAAATAATTTAAAAAAGTAAATAAACTTGAGATCAGTAACAATTCCAATTGTTTATTTACAAATCCACGAGTTCAATTTCTCATCAAAAAGTATCACGTGATGTATATATATATACGGGCACGCGATCAAAGTTTAGATTTGCGGGTAGTAGTAGGTAGCTCTGCGCCGATTCCCCATGGATTTTCAAAGGAATTAAGTTGTGGCCAACCTCAAAGCTTACCACACGGTGGTGTTACTTCCGTGTTGCTTTCTTGACTTTTCGGATCCAAATGAGCTGTATTTTTATCAAAGTATAAACCAAGAAGCTTTTAGTTAAGCTTGTTTGAAGTTTGACTAAAGTAAAAAAAGCTCGTATTTAGAAAGTTTTTCTTTTCTAAATGGAATATTCTAATATTCAAACTTTATTATTATTATTCTTAAAAAATAAATATAATTTTTTTTCTACTTCAAAAACTTTATAAATATTAGAAATTATAATAAAGATGAATTTGTTATTAATGAACTTATGTTATCTTATGTACGTATCTTATTTTTTTTTACAGTTTACGAATAACAAGTGATAAAATCCGTGTATAGTCAGACATATCAACTTACAGCACCATAAACATCAACTACGAATAAGGTAAATTCAAAATCACTATAAAACATAAAAAAATGTTAAAATATATTTAAAACACTCAATACCTTAAAAAAAAATCTCAATAAAAATCAAACGCAAATAACCGTAAATGCATTATTAACATAAATCAATGTTACTTACAAGGTACTTCATCAAAGCTTCACTCAATCTCAAAGCAATCGGTCCGTAAATTTCCCTTGGATCAAAATAATTTCCGAAGGCCAAATACACCTCTTTGCCTTACCCTTTACATCTTGAATACATAACTCACCAGCGCGTAAACTCTCTCCTACTTGCTCTTTTGCCATCCAAAAAAAAAAAAAAAATACCAAACTTAAGCCAAAACATATACGACCGCACGTGTACTGAAAGCTCAAAGCAAACAGAGTCACTCTCTTTCACAAAGATATAGACTTAATACATCCATGTATGTGTGTACGTATTAGTGAGTTGGAAGGTCGAATGAAGTCCTATCAGCCTTTCCTCACCACCACTCACCCTAAGCGACAATCACCGTTAGCCATTGAATACCCTCCTCCCCTTCACCCCTCTTTTCTTTTACCTATATACTATATTCCCCCTCATAATAAGCGAGGGGTAGCGTAAACACGAGTAATAGAGAACGTACTCTCTGGTTTGCTATGAGAGCTTAAATTCGTAGCCGCGGGAGCATATACATAGGTAAAGTCTATATGTATCTATATGTTTGTAAATTTCGGTGGACCGATCGACTGGACATAATTATGCTTTCTCCCTTCTCTTTCTATACTTCTCTTCTGTTTATGTAACCTGCTGGTTTTCGATAAAGCCGTATATACACACACACACACACACACACACACGTTCATCTCGACTGTTACAGCCTACTGCTTCCTCTCTATTTTCTTCGATTTACAATGTTTTGCATAATCGGGTTATTATACCTCGAGGGGCATGTGTGAGTCTGTAAGTCGGAGGAGTGTATTGTATTTACGCTCAATTGCGACTAAAATTTATCATGGAAGTGTGTTAAAATTGTTTAATATTTTTTAAAAGCTCTCGTTTGATATAAACTAATTTTTTAGTGGCTCAAATTATTATTAATAATATCTAAGCATAAAATATATAGATGATATAAAATAAATATTTAACAAGAATCATCTATAAAGTATAAGCTCGTTAATTAATAATTTTAATTCTCCTTTTAACTTTTTACCCTTTTTGAAATATATCCGATCAACCAAAAAAGCTAAAAAGGATAGAAAGTCAAACAGGTTCGTTCTCTCGTTAACGACGAGGTGCGCCAGTTGCGATAAGCCGCATATATACACACACACACGTGCTACTGCTGCCCTGATGCTATTGCTACATAGCAAGCATGAGGGGGTTCATCGGAACGAGACGACAACGGTGGTATATAGCGATGCTCGACCGTCCTCGGCGCGGAAAAACCCGACCCCACCGGCGACTGATCCGATTCCCCGGTCGGGGGTAACCCCCCCCCCCCTTTCCTTTTTTATATCGTCTCTTCTCACTTGGTTTTTTTTTCTAATGCTCTTAAGTTTGTTGGTTTTTGTAATTGTTTTTCTATGATGATAATTACATGCTAACTATATAAATTACTATTATTTTTATAGTAATTGAAATTTTTAAAAATTATTTTTTAATCTGTTTTAAATGATTGGTAAGAATAAATTAAAATAATATTACAATTTGAAGAATTTAACACTTTTAACTGTTTAAAAAAACAGGTATTAATATGCAATTTAATATTTTAATTAATTAAATTATATCATATAAATTTAATTTATTTTGAGTGCGTCGAAAAATTTTGATTAAAATATTATACTTCCTCTGAGTTGTAAAATGTATTTTATATCAAATTGTATTTAAATAATTCGTTCAATGAATAAAAAAAAAATGTTTATTGCATAAATAAAAGCAAATGCGAAATTGCAATTTTAACTGTATCATATTGTTACTGCAATTGACATAATTTAAATTTTTAAGCATAATATTGAAAATTATTCAATATTTTTTCAATTTTTATTTGACTTTAATTCCATATAAATAAATATATTTTACTTTTTTGTTTGAATATTTGAGCATTATTTTAAAGCATCTTTATGAGAATATAAAAAAAAACTTTATACGTTACTTTTTAAACTTGTTAAAAACGTTTATTTTTTTTTAAGGACTAAAACCTTGCAATATTTTACTAGTCATCGTTATAAGTTTCAAGTTTCACAATATGTAAATAACCATTATCACAAAAAAAAGAAGAAGAAAATAATAACACTTAAAACCTAATTACGTATTTTTTATAGTCTGTAAAGCCATTGTTATTTTGTAGTTTAAATTTGATACAACTTTTTTATTAAAGCTCGTATGACATACTCCTGAATAAAGAGCTTTAACATTAAATTATTTTTTATTAATGATCTAAAATAATACTTTATCAACAATAATAACCATAAAAAGAAAATTTACTGATATTACATAGAATATAAATAAAAGTAAATTTAAAAAAAAAGAGAAAAAAAATTTAATCTTATCACAATAGACTTTTGTTAATTCAACTTGCATAAGTTAGTACTTCGTGATTAAAATACAAAAAAAAAAAAAAAAAAATTGTACTCAATGAAACGGTTAAAAGTGACTTGTTATAAGATCAATAGATTTTACTCCATTTAAAAAATCAAGAGAGTGGCAAGCAGTGCCAAGTCTACAGAGTTAAATTGGGATTAAAGAAGGGTAAAATCCGCTTTAAAGCTCTTTGAATTTCAGAAATACGATAAAAGTTGCTGGAAGAACTGAGGAAATGAACTTTGTTAAAAGTTCAGTTATAGCCTGTATATAGCACAATTTTCTTCGGGTAAAAGTAACCTTACGGTTTTGTTAATCTTTTTCTTCTATTTCCAATGCAATGAGCTTTATTTTCCAGCCGTTATAAATTGTGAAATGTAGAACTCTGAATACAAATTTTAAAAGGACAGCGTCAAAATAAATGTACCCTGTAATTCATCATTTACAAATTCAGTATAATAACATTTTTCATTATCATATAATAAAAACATCAAGTTTTAAAATAAAATCATTTCCTTAGAAAAAATAAATAAGGAAAAAAAAACAATAAGATGTCAAAAAACATCATGATCAACGAAGCTTAACATCGATGGGCAAGCGAACTGTTGACAGCGCAAGAGAAAAATAAGGGGCGATATGGAGTGACAAGGTATAAGGTCGATCTTTTTAAAGCAGCTGCACGCGCTAGATGTTTCATATATTATATACATACATATATATGTTTATATAGGAAGACCATGCAGCTCGTTCATCCGTATCCCGTCGCGCTATTGTACGTCATATATACATAGGTATATAAATGAGAAAGTGAGTAGAAGAAGAAATGCTAGAACAGCGTCCCTCTGTCGCCTTCGCTACGGGAGTCGAGAAAATATAAGCGCAAGAGGGATAGTTGAAATGAGAGGGAGAAAGAAAGAGAGAGAGAGAGAAATTGAGGAAAAGAGGAGGGAGGGGATAAATGTCCCAGTTCTCGGTTGCGTAAGTCGATATCGCACGTCTCGCGCCACGTATTATGTTGCCTGGACCGTTGGGTGCGTCGTCGTATCGGTTGGCCTTTCAATGATCTCGTGCTCTTGTTATTATTGTTATTGTTATTATTATTTTTTTTTTTTTTTGGGAGTAGATGGGGAGGGTTAAATCGATTGGTTGTGTTAGGTGTTGATGAAAAGTAAAGGGTTATAGATGAGGATGATTGACGAAAAGTTTTGTTCTCGTACTTTTTTTTTTTTATTTTTGCTCTGGCAATTGACAATTTTTATTGAATTGAAAGGACGATTGGGATGAAGTGTGAGTTTGAACGATGAAATATTTTCTTTTTTATATTCGGTTGAAAATTATTACTTTTATGAGGTATCGTAAGTTGTAATGAAAAAGTTGTCAAAGAGAAATTTTTTATTTTCTGTAAGTAGAATTTTTATTATAAGAAAATGCATCATCATCATGTAATTTCTTGAACGAGATCAAAGTGTAACAAAAAATGTAATTTTTATACTTATGAGTATCTACTTTTTGATAGATATCAACAATTTTTTTTTTATTATTTTTTAATATAAAATTATAATTTTCAAAGAAAAAAGCAATTTGTAATGTACATGTAATTTAAATTTAAAATAACAAATTTAATGTATTTACGTAAAGATTACATTTTCACAATATCCAATTCACACATCAGACATTCTAATCCCAAAAATTATTGATACTACACGTTTAACAATTCCAAAATAAAACAGAAACAAATTCTGAAAATTCCAAGAAAAGCCATCGATAAATATTGCAAAAGCACAACAAAAAAAAGAAGAAAAAAAAGTGGATCAAGCTTGATAGCGAGAAAACGAGAAACGAATAATGAAAATGTGTTAAATATTGCAAGCACGCGGGGTTAAGGCTTGCGAGCGTGTGTATGTGAACATACTCTCTAGTTTTCTACCACAGAAGAATCGAAAAATTTTATATCGAGCGTATTATATAGGTATATCGTATGTTGGTTTTGTCACCACATGCTGCAGTTTATATTTACTTTCTCTCTCTATGCCACTACTACAATTTTTCCTCGCCACTATGAAAAACGTGCTTTTCTATCCCGTTCGATATACGATTTTTTTTTTACTTTGACACCAACTGATGTAATAATCGAATTCAATGTTTGGCTTTTGTGTATTTTTTAATCTTCAATGTTGGTGTGTACATGTGATTTGATACTGTGACAAAAGTATAACGACGTGCAGTTACTCAAATTTCCTAGATCTTGTTATCTTGTTGGAAAACACGATTTTATTTTCGTGTTTATTTACAATAATAACAAGAAAGGGTTTTTTTTTTCTGCAACTGACACAAATTATTTTTGATCTAGTTTGTAATATTATATCATGTGTGACAAAGGAAACAGATTGATATTTGATAGTTAGTCAAATACAAACGTGACGCGTATTATCAACACAAAGGATTATAAGTAAAAATTAATTTCTTATATATTAACCTTTCTATTATAAAAGAAAAATAAATATAAAGTAAAAAAAAAAAATAAATAGAAAATAAAGTTCCAATGAAGTGTCAGTAAATTTTAATTAAATCCGAAAAAGCTTAACAGACATTTCAATCAGATCTATCAAGCCTATATATACTAGACAGATTTAGCACAGGTTCTTTATAAAAGTATATGTACACTCACGTATACTAGTATATTACACAAAATAAACGCACATACAAATATATAGAGATGCTTGACAAACGAGTTTAGTCATCCGTAAAAAGTAACGCGACGCGCATGATGGAGCCATCTTTGCTATATAGAATGATCCGCAAGCTCACTCTCTCATGACACTAATTGCAAAGTGTTTTCCAATTAATGATTTAGTCGACTATTGTAATGGATGATTGACTACGACACCTTGAAGCTTTCATATATATATATATA